>APFE031623715.1:99943-152853 GCA_000404065.3 Pinus taeda
CTATTTAGAATATTAATTAGTAATAGCAAAAATTAAAAATTAAAATTAAAATAAAGTTATTAGCTGACTTTCAAATAAATATATTTCTTTAACTATTTATTCTTTCACAAAGTTCTTCTTCTATCAGCGTTCAAATTTGTCCTAATGATGGATCCCTATTGGGATTTAAAACATTGACAGAAATATGGTTTCTACTGCGGATACTCCGCGACTAAGCTCAAAACTAACCTTGTTATATTTTTAACTTCACATTTTGTTATTTTAAAATTACAATTTGGATAATAATCACAACATTTGAATTGATGTAAATGATTAAAATTATGATTCAAATAAAAACTTATTTAACTACAAACATTTTTCTTACCTAATTTTAATCAAAACATTGAAATGTGACATTTAATTATTGCAGAGAAGAGGCCTACAATTGGGTGCTCTCATATTGCAATTGCATAAAATAAAAGGTTCTCTAAATATCTAGTAGTGTTACACATCATTTTGTAACCATTAGGAAAATGACCCTTAATTTGGATCTTTCACTATCCATCAAATTGTTCCAAAGAGTTCCCCTGTAAGGCTAGAAACTAAACAATCCCAAAGAGAATGGAATTTTTGAATTACAAGACCCAAAAACCTATTTTTGATGGCATATGCGGTTCCCTAGCCAATTTCTATGCATGTGCAGACTTGGCAATTAAAGTCAGTGCAAAAGTGCGCTTTGTCTTACACTATGGACTGCGCACATGACTCAATGCAAGTAAAAACTAAAAAGTAAAATCTAGAGGCTTTGTTAGTCGAACCTTTCTTGGCTAAAAGCTTCGAGTTAATGCTTACTCAAGCTTGTTCCCTCTCATCATGGAGCTAATTCCCTCTCTTTTTGGATCCCCTATTCCACCATTTGAGGATCTCATCCCTTAGGGAGAGGATCTCAAACCTCCTCCTCTTGCCTATAAATCAAACACATGCCAGAGGGTTGAGGAGGACCATTGAAGGTAGGTTTATGCTACTGAAATAGGGTTAGAAGGCTTGTCATTCAAGAAGAAGGTTGGAGATCATGGGAAGAGGCTTGTGACATCAAGGCAACTAGGTTGTAAGCTTGTTCTCCTTTGAATTCAATACAAATCAATTTTTTATTTCGTATTTGTGTTTATTCTGATGTTTTTTTCCACTGGAAAAATCGTAATATTTCATTATAATTGAAAAATTACATGTTGTAGATGCTTTTTAGCATATGCTGCGGTGGCCCATAGGCATCTCTATGAGCCATAATAAAAAATGGTGCTCAATTTTTGTCAAAAAAAGGTGCATTTATCATCCATCACCACGTAGGGTGTTCTGTTTTCAGAAAAGGCAAGAAATAAGTAAATAATGTACAGATGGGGGAAAGTCAAGCTTTTTGCCATTTTTTCTTCTCAACCTTTCTCCACCCCCCCTGAGACTTGGTTGGAGTTATAAGTGCTAGCGTTTTATCAGTCACAAGTTGGGGATTGTTTTTATTAGAATCGATGTGCTTGATATGTGTTGACATTTGGATCTGCTCATATCCATTGTTTTTCGTATCCTTGCCGACTGTATGTCTGTAGATTCTTGTGGATTTATGTCTTCTACTTCTAGTTCTTTGTTCATCTAATTGTTCTCATTGGGGGTTTCATTTTCCACCTCTTCTTCCTCCTCATCATCCGAGAGTGGTGGAGGAAATTTCCATCCCTTGGTTTGTTTCCCTGTTTTCTTCTTCCTATAGGTGTCTTTTTTGGCTGTTGGACATGTACTTTGTAGGTGTCCTATTTGTCGGCAGGTTCTACATCTAAATTCTGTATTTTCATAATCTAAAGACTGTGACCAACACCTCTATCTATGCTTTAGTTTAATTTGGTCTGGCAAGCCTTTGCTGAGGTCTACTTCCACACATATTCGTGCAGAAGTGTAGATTCTTTTCTCCAATCTTTGGGTGTCCATTTTGATGTAACGCTCGATAGTATTACCGATTCCTGTGAGTACTTTCTGACTCTAGAAGTGTAATGGAAGATTGTGCAATCACACCCAAAATATCATCTTAGAGACAACCATTGTATTTGCATCAAAATCTGGGAACCATGGTGTGATGAAAAGGCCTGTGGATCCCTAGAACCAAGGTCCTTCCTGTATTACAAAGCCTCTAACCTCTACTATAGGAAAGTTTACTATGAAGAAACCCTTGGAACAAAGATGTATTTCACATTGTATAGTCTAGTTTGTGAACATCCAATGAAAGAGATCAACCGGTTTGGGCCAAAAATAGTTAAATATACATATTATTGCTTGTCTTTCATATATATTGCAGTGTTCATCTGTTTCTGGTATATCTATGCTATATTCTGGGGTATGATTAGGTTATTCCACAATGTATGGCCTTGCATCCATGCCTGTTTGATTTGGTGCTTCTTCTGCTATGTTTTTCCTTTGAAGAATGTTTTTGAAGGATATACTTCCTATATTTTTCCCTTGTTGTGTTCTTGTAATTTTTGTACTGGTCCCACTTCCCTCACCTTTATAAGGATTTTTGTTGTTTTCTGTTGTGCTCCCTCTTATTCTCAGATTGAGAGTTATTGTTGACATGGGTACGATTTTGTATTCCCTGAGATACTTTTTATCTTGGAGTACTTTTCCCCCATGTATCAGGTTTTGTGATCTGGTGGGATATCCAAATTTTTGCAGTATGTGATTCTGTAGTTTCTTTACAGAGTTGGTCTCTTTTACCCAAAGTAATTGTGTTTTTTCGACAGGGGTTTTCAAAAAAACTTGGAAGCTATGGGTACTTACTGGGGATCCATATCTTGTTGTTGGCTGATATTGATTTTTCCATGGATCTACAAATTCTCCTTGCCGCAAAGAGTGGTCATCCTTGGAGTGATTATCCCTGCTAGCCTCAGTTCCATCCTTTGCAGTCTCGTATTCCCCTATTCTTTTCTTGTTCCTGCTTGAAACCCTTGTCCAACCTATCGTTTTCACCCAAGATCGAAACAGGTTTGTTGTGGAAGGCAATGTATCAGATCTTTTCTTGTTGGGTTTCTCGTCTCCATAGATCCAATCCCTCAGGTGGTTGCCTTCGTGAATGGCCCCTGATAGGAAGCTGCAAGGGCGAGCAATTTTTAGAGATCCAAGAGTGGAGGACCCATAGCATTTCTCAAGCTTGAGGGCTTGCAACATGTGGCCGTGGCTCCCGACGAGAGTGGTGAGGTCGTTGTCCTTGATGATCATTCACAACAAGTGGAGGGATTTGAGGCAGAGGCAAGACAAGGAGATATCTTGTAGCCAAGGGCAGGTGTAAGCGGCCAGTCCTCCAGGATGAGGTTGAAACTAGCGGCCCTTAACTTCCCCTTTAGCACCAGCAAAGTAATCAGGTTTTGGTAAGAGGTGTTCCCCGACTTCCCTGCATATAGATGAATGGATCTCTGCATCATGATATTTTTCCCCATAAGAATGACTATATTGGGCCTCAATCTGGCATGAATTCCCTACATATGCTTGGATCCCACATTGTTTGCAATGCAGACCAGCACCTATGAGTATTGCTCCAACAAATCACATATTTTGTTGTCATAGGCTACCTTCTTCTCGACCTTGGTTCCCTTGTACCCCATTTTTGTGTCGCTTTGCAAAATCTATCAGACCTCTCTCACCAATTTTCTTATCTTCGAGTTGTTCCCAAAGGTAACCTAGTGTTTATTCTGATGTTATTTATGAGATTCCTTGATCACTCACATGGTTGATAACTGATTATTGATTCAAGTTATGATGTATGCTAATTTAATAGCTTCGTTTACCTTTTATTTTATATTCGAGATGCTTTGATCCTTTTGAATGTTTCTTTCTATGCATATATCTTTTAGACCATCATGGAGAAGATGTGGAAAGCATTGGGAAAGCCTCTAAGGCATTGAGGAAAAGTTGGTTGTGGAAAGCACTGAAAAGACTTCAACAAGAACTTCGCTAAATAGGTAAGTGATTCTTTGCATACTACATGTTTCATATTTCAGTCATAAGCTAAGGAAATGTAGCAATTATTTTCATGTTTGTTACTAGATTTTGTTTGAAACCTAGGGAGATCCATCTTGTCTCCAAGAAGGATTAGTTTGTCTAACAAATTGGCAACCATTCTAGGGAATGTCTCATTCTTCATCATCTCCTTGTTTTGAGTTTTGAACCTTTTCTCATAGCCTTGTCTGAGCATCTGAAAGATATCAAGAGTTTGGATTTTGTGATTTGTTTGGTTCATTTTGTTTTTCTAAAGTTTTCCAAAATGCGCACTTTATATTTAGCCATAGAACACAGATTTTCACACTTAGCATTTAGCAACAATGCATATGCGCACTATATTAAATTGATTTCTGTGCACATACTTTAAATTTTTGAAAATTTGAGTTTTTCCTTCACTAAGTCCATGATTTATTTTTTTTGTATGCTTGATTACACTTGTTTACACCTTCAAAAATTCTCTGTCAGTTTGATTGAGTGTTATGAAAGAGTATTCTTGAAAATTTCTTGTTTTCATGAATTAGGGTAAAAGCTTCATCTGGTGTGTTGTAGCTATATAAAAATAAGGATCGGTTGGTCTTGATTTTATGTCTTCCTATATTTATTCTTTCAAACAAATCAAATCTAGTGTTTATAATACTCATTTGTGAAAGATTATTTATTTTGGGTGTGGAGCCTAATTATCTTCTGTATTCAAAGGTCTCAGCCAGATGTACACCCCAGGAAGACTGCACACCCCTCCACGTGGGGGGGACTTGTCCCCACTGCGGGGGTTTGGGGGCAGCGCCCCCGAAGCTAAAAATAGATGTAAAATTGCCTTGTAAAAGTCTAGTAATTTCTAGTCAATATGGGTCGTTCATTAGGTAAATGATCTGATGGTAGAAGTTATGTTTAATTTAGGGTTTTTTTCCCTAGATGGAAACCCCTCACTATATATAAGGGAATTGTATTGCGTCTATGTATATCTGTATTCTGAGTGATGAAGAGAGAGGAGATTGAGAGCAAAGAGGGTGTTACAATAGATTTGTTGTAGGTTGTATCTCTTCAGTTTGCTGGATAATATAATAAAAGAAGGACTAGCTATTTCTTCGTGGATGTAGCCCAAACTAGGTGAACCATGTATATCTATGTCTCTCTTGTTTTATGCGTTTTCTGTGTTTATATTTCTACAATATTTTATGTGTTCCATTGCTTTGTAATATATACTTTTCTAACAACTGGTATCAGAGCCAAAGGTCTATTTGGCTGATAAAGTCGCAAGAGAGAAGGGTTCGTGGTTCAAGTGGGAGCAATGGCGGAAGATGGTAGGTTTAGGGTTGAAAAATTCAATGGCCAAAACTACCAGTTGTGGAAGATGCAGATGGAAGATTATCTATATCAGAGAGATCTGTACCTACCATTAAGTGGAAAGACAAAGAAGCCAATGAGTATGACAAACACGGAATGGAATATTCTCAACAGAAAGGCACTTGGAACAATACGGCTGTGCCTAGCGGCGTCGATAACATTTAATATTTCAAAGGAAATGACAACAGAGGGTTTAATGTCAACATTGGCCAAACTATATAAAAAACCCTTTGCCTCAAATAAGGTATTTCTTATGAAGCGTTTATTTAATATGAAGATGTCAGAAGGTGGATCTGTTGCAGACCATTTAAATGATTTTAATATAGTTACAAGTTAGTTAAGTTCTGTAGGGGTAAATTTTGATGATTGAAGTTAGGGCTTTGTTTATTTCTGTGCTCATTGCCAAAAAGGTGGAATGGCTTAGTTATGGCCATTAGTAATTCTATCTTTGGATCTAGTACTTTAAAGTTTGATGATGTTGTCGGTGCAATCCTTAGCAAGGAAATGCGACGGAAAAGCTCCAGTGAGACATTAGGCAATGCTTTGACTGCAGAGAGTAGGGGAAGAAAAATGGAAAGAGGAAAGAGCCAAGGATATCGTAGTAAGTCAAGAAAAGGTAGATCCAAGTCTAGATTGGGGATAGTGTGCTAGAAATGCGGGAAGAAAGGACACCTAAAGAAAGATTACAAGTCTTGGAAGGGAAAAGAAGGAGACGCGCAACAAGAAATTAATCATGAAGTGAATGTAACAGGTGATGTGTTGCAAGATGCTTTGATTCTTTCATTAGAGAATATTATTGATGTTTGGGTGGTAGATTCAGGGGCCTCATTCCATGCCACACCTTATAAGAAACATTTTCATGATTATGTTCAAGGAGATTTTGGACAGATTCGATTGGGTGATGATAAACCCTGTAAAATTGTTGGAATGGGTACAATTTTCATAAAACAACAAAATGGAAATCAATGGCTATTCAAGGAGGTAAGGCATGTTCCAGATTTGAAGAAAAATCTAATTTCAACAGGGTAGTTGGGAGGTGAAGGTTGCGTAAGTACTTTCATAGATAAAATCTGGAAGGTCACTAAAGGATCCTTGGTAATAGAGAAAGGAGGAAATGTTGGTACATTGTATTTATGCAATGGTATTTCTAATTCTGTTAATGCTTTAACCTCTATAGGAGAAGATACGACATTGTGGCATCATAGGCTTAGGAACATGAGTGAAAAGGGGATGCAGATTCTTCACTCAAGAAATTTGTTGCTAGGTTTGAAGCATGTTGATTTAAAATTATGTGAAAATTGTGTTTATGGAAAACATAAGAGAGTCAGATTCGTTAGAGTTGGTAAAGAAAGGAAGAGCGAAAAATTAGAGCTTGTGCATATAGATGTATGGGGACCTGCTCAGGTATCATCTCTTGGTGGCTCTCGTTATTATGTTACTTTTATTGATGATGCAACCAGAAAAACCTGGATTTATTGTATTTGAAATAAATTTGATGTATTTGATACTTTCAAGAAATGGAAAGCTTTTGTTGAAAATGAGACAGGGAAAAGGTTGAAATGTCTCAAATTAGATAATGGAGGTGAATATTATAGCAAAGAGTTTGATAGGTACTGTTCAAAGAATGGAATTCGCAGAGAGAAGACAGTTCCAAGAACACCACAAGAAAATGGTGTGTCAAAAAGGATGAACAAGACAATCATGGATCATGCAAGGTGCATGAGATTGCATCCAGGATTGCCTTTACAATTTTGGGCAGATGCTATAGACATTGCTATTTATCTAATAAACAGAGGGCCTTCAAGTTCCTTGGATGGTGGTATTCCAGAGGAGGCATGGATAGGTAAAAAGGTAAACTACTTATTTTTAAATACTTTTGGTTGTGAAGCCTTTGTAACATTAATAAATAAAATAGAACAAAGCTTGAGGCAAAATCAAAGAAATGTACTTTTATTGGATATGGTGTTAATTATTTTGGTTATTTATTATATGATTATGAAAATCACAAAATCGTTAGGAGCAGAGACGTAATATTCAATGAAAAGGTCTTGTATAAGAACTAGTTGCAAGAAAAGAAATATGGAGAAATAAAATAGAGAATACATAGTGCTTGACAATATCATAGGAAAAGATCAAGTAATAGAATGAGTACCATCCTAGCTTACAAAAAAAAGACAATATCATAGGAAAAGTGATGGTGCTTGAAAACCATAACGATCAATAGCTAGAACAACAACCAGAACAACAACAAACACTTCAAACACCTGAAAGTGGTGATAGAAGATCTACTAGGATAAGTAGACCCCCTAGACAATACTTTCCTTCATTATATTATGTATTGTTGACTGATTTTGGTGAACCAAAATGTTATGAAGAAGTAGTGCAGGTAGAAACGGAGAAGAAGTGGGAGCAAGCCATGAAAGAAGTGATGGACTCCGTAGCACATAACCAAACTTGGGACTTAGTCAGGTTGCCTGCAAGTAAAACAACATTATAGAATAAATGGGTTTACAAGTTGAAGGAAGAAGATGGAGGTGGAAAAAGGTATAAATCTAGACTTGTGGTGAAATAGTTTGCACAGAAAAAGGGTATAGACTTTGATGAGATATTTTCTCCTGTTGTGAAAATGACTTCAATTAGAAGTATTCTATGTCTAGTAGCAGCTGAAGTTTTGCATCTTGAGTAGTTAGATGTGAAGACAACCTTTCTCCATCAGGATTTGGAGGAAGAGATATATATGCAGCAGCCACAAGGATATGAGGTAAAAGGGAAGGAGAAACTAGTGTCTAAGTTGAAGAAGAGCTTGTATGGATTAAAACAGGATCCAAGGCAATGGTATCTAAAATTTAACAGGTCTATGTCTGAACAAGGTTATACTAGGTGTCACTTTGATCATTGTCTTTATCTCAAAAGGCAAAATGATGGAAACTATATTATATTGTTATTGTATGTAGATGACATGCTTGTTGTAGGTTCTAACATGTAGGAAATAAACGTGCTCAAAAGGAAATTGGCAAACTCATTTGTAATGGAGGATTTGGGTGCTTCAAAACAAATACTTGGTATGAGAATAACTAGAGACAAAAAGAATCACAAATTAGCATTGTCTCAAAGTAAGTACATAGAAAAGGTGTTGAAAATGTTTAATATGCAGAATGCAAAACCAGTTAGTATACCTTTGGCTAGCCATTTAAAATTAAGTAAGGAGGCATGTCCCAAGACTCAGGAAGAAATGGCTCATATGTCTAAAGTTCCATATGCATCAACAGTTGGAAGCTTAATGTATGCAATGGTCTGCACAAGGCCTGACATTGCACATGCATTGGGAGTTGTAAGTAAGTACATGAACAATCCAAGAAAAGAACATTGGATGGCACTGAAGTGGATTCTTAGGTATTTGAGAGGTACCACAAATAAAGCATTATGCTTTGGTGGTTCAAACATTGCTCTACAAGGATATGTTGATGCAGATATGGCAGGTGATAGAGATAATAGGAGGAGAACTACAGGATATGTATTTACTGTAGGTGGAACAATTGTCAGTTGGGTTTCAAAAATCCAAAGAGTTATTGCACTTTCAAGAATAGAAGCAGAGTATGTTGTTGCTATAGAGGCTAGTAAAGAAATGATTTCGTTAAAAATGTTTCTGGATGAATTGGGTAAGAAGCAGGAGGTGGGCAGGTTATACAGTGACAACCAGAGTGCCATACATCTTTCAAAAAATTCCGCATTTCATTCCAAGACTAAACATATACAACTCAAGTACCATTTCATACGGTCAGCATTGGAAGATGGATAGTTGAAGCTGGAAAAGATACACACTAGCCAGAATCCTGCAAATATGCTAACAAAAGTTGTAACCAGGGGCAAACTGAGAATCTGCTCAGTTTCAATTAGTCTTCAAGTATGATGAAGAAGATGAGAAATAGCTAGGTCCAAAGTGGAGTCATTGTCTAGCAAATGAAGCAGTAGTGGAGTTGCGATAATCAGTCTCCAAGTGGGAGATTGTTGGGTGTGGAGCTAGATTATCTTTTGTATTCAAAGGTCTCAGCTGGATGTACACCCCTCCATGTGGGGGGGAGGGTGCACGGGGGCAGTGCCCCTGAAGCTAAAAATAGATGTAAAATTGCCTTGTAAAAGTCTAGTAATTTATAGTCACTCTGGGCTGTTCATTAGGCGGATGATCTAATGGTATAAGTTATGTTTAATTTAGGGTTTTTTGCCTTAGAAGGCAACCCCTCACTATATATGAGGGAATTGTATTGCGTCTATGTATATCTGTATTCTGAGTGATGAAGAGAGACGAAATTGAGAGCGAAGAGGGTGTTACAAGCTGTTTCTTTGTGGATGTAACCCAAACTAGGCGAACCACATATATCTATGTCTCTCTTGTTTTATGCATTTTCTGTGTTTATATTTCTGCAATATTTTATGTGTTCCATTGCTCTGTAATGTATAATTTTCTAACAATTTCGTTAATGAAAATAAATTATTTCCAAGAATGAGTATTTTTTATGAAAGTGTTTCTTTTACTGAACTTGAAACAAAAAACTCTTTCTTCTTTCAGTGCTGAATTTTTTTAGAATTGTATTCTAGACAACATTAAATTCATAGCATTTGTTGGAACAAAATCATTTTTAAGGATTTGATTGGTTTCCTTATGCATTTTGGAAATTTTGAGTGATTGTATGATTAACAAAATTTTCATGATTTTTGAGTTATTGGGTGAATTGAAATTTTAAAGGTTAATTTCTACATTTGGGTCCTTCAAAAATGAAAAATTGAAAGGATATGGTGAACTTAAGAGTTTTTGCATTTTCTTTGAAAAATTGAAAGAATCTCTCCTTACCCTAATTAGAAATTCATGAAAACGAAAATATCACAATATCATGTTGAATTGCATTAATGTTTTGGGTCAGGTCATAACACCATCAATTTCACATCCATTTACCCATTGAGTAAGTAAAATATTTCAAAAACAATGCTAATAAAATAGATTTAGAATTTTTATTATTTTAGGACTCTTTCCACATACATTAGATGAGGGTGTAGGGATTTGGAATCGGAAGGTGAGTTAAATTTACAAAGTTGCAAACAAACACTAGAATCTTGTGACAGGGAGTAAATCCATTTATTATAGTTTGGCTCTTGGAATCTCCCCTTACAAAGGAGTTAAGAATAAAATCAAATCAGACCTAATGGAGTGATCAACCCCACTTCATTGGCCACGGTAGAGTGATTTGCATGTATTAAAAATGGCACCAAAAGGTACTTGGGAGTCACTTGGAAGTAAACGTCATATTGACCATGTTGAGGAACTTTCAAGGGGATTAATATTTGTTACTATGCCCTTGCATGTATGTCCAATCTGTGACTGTACCCTCGGTTAAATTGTCTTAAGTGGTAACCTTAGAGACCATAATATTAGGGCTATTACCCAAGGTGATGATAGAGGGGAAGTCTCTACTATACCTGGAACGAACAATGGCTAGACTCACTTGGACCATTTTTGGGGCATTCTTCACTTGAGATGGAATAAGTGAAGTTACTTGCACCATATTGTGTACATTAAGTAGGTTGTCAACGTAGCTATTTCCACCCTCTCTATCTTTAGCCACTTTTCACATTGATCTCTGCGATGTTGGATTTCATCACCAATTAGTGATTTCGCTATGAAAATTTGTTTGCATGGTTTTATTCCTTAGATTTACTAGCATGTGTTATTTTTTGTTTTTAATTTTTAAAAACCTTAAGTGTGGATTGTGAATATTATTTGGATTCTTAATAAAATTCATCGTGGTTGATTCACTGAGGCATTCACGTAGAATGAAGGGTTTATCCCCTAAATATACACCTAGTCATTTGGAAAAGATTAAAACTAAGAAATCAACATCAATAGGATAAGGAACCTTAAATCAATATGAGACTTCTATAATTATAGAATCTGAGACAATAGAAACTAAAGTGATTCAACCTCACGAAGTAGAATCATTCTTACTTCAATCTGGTCCAGAAGTTAGCGAATTTCATGGGGGCTTCACTCATTGAACCTATGACATAGCATGTGCGTTCGTGGAATACTAAACAATACCCTTAATTTGACTGCATATTGGAAAATACCTCTAAAAATGACATTATTTAACCCCCTACCAATATAAATCCAATACACCTTTCCAATTTAAAAAACCCCTATTTTTCACTAAATATTGTATGTATCCGTTTTTTTGTTCACATTTTTTATACCCTTTTATTTTTATATCCTTTGTATAGTGACATGATGCCTCTCTTATGACCCCACATGCATTCTACAATGCACCTTTCTTCTTTTGATACACATTGTAAATGCATATTAGTTTCACCTTTCTTCTTTTGATACGCATTGTAAATACATATTAGTTCTCCCACAATACAATTACTTAACCCATGTTCAAGCACATCTAACTATGATTTGTGGCATTTAATGGTCTAAGACACACAAATATCAACCGTGTTTTAGGAAGATTAATTATGTGCATGTATATAAAATAACATATAAATTGATCTATATGATGATGAAAAACCAATTAATGAATCTTCATGAATAGGTTTGTACCAAATAAGGTGTTCAAGCACAAGTCTAGACCCTCTAGATGCAAGACAACTATCTACAACCAAGGTTGGGGCCACAAATCTCAAATCAAGGGTGCAATACCAACCTAGACATGCTTAGAAAAAGAGGATGGATAAGTCCCAACACATGCCTTCTTAAGGGGATAACACAAAAGCATGAGATCACCTTTTGATTCATTGTCATCTCACCAATGAGATATGGGCTATCACTCATAGATTATGTAAAATGAAACAATGAATTGGAGATAACACATAAGCATTAAATGAATGGACTACAACTAGAACATAAGACAATATTTTGGTTGTAGAGGTGATCCACACCATTTGGCTAGATCAAAACAATGATGTATTTCAAATTAAACCTCTAAACACTTACACGATTTTCTACATGTTGAAGAAAAGCATTACCATATCATGCACCTCACTAAAGAAAAGGCTTCCTTACACTCTCATACCTTTGAAATACAATTCTAAAATTTCTAGAGGATATTTTGATTATCTAATTTTAAGATCACAACCAAGCCAGACATGACATTGGTGTGTGAGACCCCCTTACTTGTGCGACAAGGGACCCACCTCCACATAGTGATTTGATCGCTAAGTCAATGAAGGCATACATACTCTACCCCATCTGGTTTTGAACCTGTGACCACTTAGGAGGAAACACATGCTCTTAACTATTAGGCCCACTCAAGCTAGATATAATGGATTTCTCCTTAACATCTATTTTAAATAATGAGTGATTACATTGGAACTAACATCATATAGGAAATAGAAACGACCCTAGAAACAATATTAAGAACTAATATCACTTCCTTGAAATAGGAATGAGCCTGAAATTTCTATAATCAAAGAATCACTTGAAAATTTAAGCTAAAAAATATTAAAGTAGTGTGTTGAACACCAAGAACCAAGATCCTTATCACCCTATAATGAAGCAACCTCTGCAAGATCAAATTTACAAAAAAGACCCTCTAGAGAACATCCATGTAGACAATTCTACTAGAGAAAACATCTATAATTCCAAAATGAGTTGAAAAGCATGATATGGGACTTTCAAATTTGAAATCCAGTTGAGAAGCATGGGATCAGATTTCCAATATTTTATATAACGATTATATGAATAGAGGTGCTCACAAGACGGGCTTAAATGTCCAAGGAGAAAATGATAGGAGAAAACCTTTGCCAAAAATTGAAAATGATCCTTTCAGTTAATATTATTGTATAGCACTTCAATTAATATTGTCTTCTCAGTGTCAAGATTAGTATATAGAACAACCATTTTTCTATATACAACCATGATTACAAATATCCCAATGCTGCTATGGAAAACTTGCAGACCAAAGGTTATAAAAGGCAAAAGAGGTTTGAGGACTTCTAAAAGCACAAGTGCAAGAATCTGCTTATTACCTTGGAAGCTCAGGTTGGGTGGGACCAGTAGGACTCACATCACCTTCCATGACATATATTATAGAATCTTCAAAGCTAAACCAGTTTTCCTTGATTTTGCTACATGAAATTGTTAAACTACTGACATGTCCAAAGACGATTTCGCAGTAGCTATTGATTCTAAAAACACAAATTATTTATCAAAATAATATTCATTTTACCAATATGTCACAATAATTTGCAATAAATAGCTATGGAAGAATTAGTTGAAGAGAAAGCACACAATTTTATTTCGAACCTCTGAACTTAATTTGAGATAACAAAAATATTCAGAATTTGATCAAACTTTGTTGTATCTAATACAAACATAGGTTTGAAATAAAATTCCATGCTAAAAAGGTTTTGATGAACTCTAGTCTAACTTAGTTGCCTATAAAATGTAAGATTTAGTCCAATTTAGTTGCCACTAATTCAAGCAGAAGTTGAAAACATAATTCTGAGCCAATAGATTCTGACAACTCTAATTTAATTTCATTGTAGCTATAAAATAGACCCCTATAGCCTTCCCACTCATTGTTTTAGTCTTTGGAAACCTACACAAGGCACCCTACATCCCACGGTTTTGATAAGAAAGAGCTCCAAACTTTGTTCAAGGGTTAACACCCTTTTCTCCACCTGCACTAGTCTTTGTTCACCTGCAACTTGAGGAGAAGGCCCTACAATAGGCCTCTCAGCCTTCAAACAGTCCTCCATGCAATGTTGCACCTGTGGCCTTGAAACCTTACCTCAGACCTGTTATCACATATAGATTTTTGTTAAAAATTATTTATATGGGAAAAAAATTGGTGTTTAAGGTTGCAGTTGCTCTCAAGATTTTATATAGGATTATTATTATGATGGTTTACAAATATTTAATTATCTCCCAAGTCTACTACTTCTCGGCCACACTCCAAATCACAACATAGATAATCAAAGAAACCACTACTTCTTTCTACCTCTCATGGTTTAGTTTATCCTGTTAACTACAACCCAATCAAACTCTTGCATTGGGTGGGCTCTGTTGTTTCCATAATTCTGGGCTTCTAAACTAGATTTGAGGTGTTGCAAAGAAATTATATGGTGAAAGGAAGATTTCATCCATATTCAGAGGAAATAGGAGGCTAAATCCAAGAATTACACATTATTGAGAAATATTCCACTTCTTCAAATTGGGCTAATTCCATTTCAGGGAACTATTCATGCACTTTAGATCCTATATTGGTGCCATCACATGATCATTGTACTCTAGGTTTACAAGGAATGATTAAACATGACATTGGATGATGGGATGGTTTGGTAGAGGGTGCGAATGATCCATATGGCAGAACTGTCCATATTGATTCTCAACATGAGAGATTTGTTGCCAAGGGTTACAATGGAAGGCATCTGGTTGCAGGTGCTCCAGGTGTTCCTTTGCTTGAAATTTTCGTAACAAAAAACAGTGATAAAAAATACAAGGAGCAGGTGGTCTACTTCACGTCTACTTGCAACAGAGTGGACAATCTATAGATTCTTCCTTTTCAGTATCACATAAAGCTACTGAAGACTCAGATGCTGACATACAAAAATTATGATGCAGATGTGGGAGATGAGGGATTGAGACAGGTTCTTAATATCTTAAAGCTAGGATGTCTAGCCTAAAATTCACGGTGTTGAAAGTTGTGACTCTAGAACAGGAAAACACAGATATAATCTCGAGGGTTTTTGAGTAGTTAATCCACGATGTCAATAAAGAGAAGGATGATGAAACTTTGAATGAGATGACTTGGTAAAGAGAAGGGTTTTCAAATTAGTGAGAGTGGTTTGGGAAACCATTTATTTTCAATTATATAGAATTGAGATAGATTCTAAGAGATTTTAGTTTGAATGGTTTAGTTAACAATTTGTTTTCTAATTATATAAAATTAAAGTTTCAATTTTTTGTAACTGTCCATTACTGATATTTGTTTTAATTGTATGTTAATTATATTTATGGAATAATTGTTCGTAATGTAATAGTTTTAGCTAATAATGATTCTCCATCAAACTACATCACTATTAAAAAAGGGAAAAAGACTAGCTGTTTTACCTCCCCAGTAGCCAAGAAAGACTGATACAAAACACCTGTATTTCCAATGCATTCGAAGCTATAACCCACAACTCCTTGTGTCTTCTCTGCTATTACCTAACATAAATATAACTTTCTCCTTATTGTGAACTAGAGATAAATCTGTGAACATTTTATTAAGCAAAAAAGCATTTAACTTACCTCTTGAATGGGATTTTCATGGTCTTTTGGATTAATGCATTCAGTCATGCCCAAGGCTTTCACTGCATTGGAAATGAAGTTAATTGGTGAGTTTCTACTTAATTCCTTGGTCTCAGTTATGATGATATTCAGTTTAGTTGGTTCTAAATAATTACGACTCAGAAAATGTATGGTTATCTAATCTTCATAGGACAATCCATTTTAGCTTTGATGAACTTGCTTGAATTTGTGTCAATACCAATTATCTTGGAGGCACCTCTCATTCTTGCACCCGTTGTGTCCTACCGAGTTCCCATGAAAACATCATGAGTACACTTTAGAGAATATCATGAAATCTGAAATCGTTTGTAGAGAATATCACATAAAAATGAACTAGTGTCAGGACGACATTACTGATAGCAAGGCCAATGGTACCAAGGCCAAAAATGGCCACAGTTGATCCACTTTGGATGTTAGCTGTGTTGAAAACAGCTCCAACACCTGAACAATCAAAAGAGATATTTCTCATTCTAATTGTAAGTTGAATATTGTAGCTCCAATATTGAGGATTAGATGCATAAAAAAAGTCACAATAAATTTACTAGTGGGTATTCCACAACCAAACAAGCATGCTTTGTCTAGTGGAGCCTTTGGAGTGATTTTGGCAATGCAAGCATAGTCAACAACTGTGTATTCACTAAATGTAGAAGTGGACATGAAATGGTAAATGGGCAATCCCTTGATTGAGAAACACATCTTTCCATCGTTTCACATCACTTTTCTTGTGAGATCAATTTTGAATTCATCACACAGATTAGTCTTCTTAGATTTATAGAACACACAATCTCCACACTCTCCTGTGAACAAGGAAATTACATGGTATCTAGTTAACCTTAATATCTATCACGCCTTCTCCCACACTCTCTACTATCTTGCAATCATAAATTGTATGCTCTTATTTTGTAATTTGTTCGAAAAACATATAATCAGAGTCATATTAATTGTAACTAACAAAGGTTTACCCAACACCCTCGTCTCCATGTATGCAAGGAAAAGTTTGCATGTTTTCATCTTCTAGACATACATAAGCCATTTGAAGTAAAACAAATATGGCCAGCAATGAGTTCCAATAACAAGCATAACAAGCTTCACAACCTTCATAGAAAATATATAGAATAACAAGCTTGAAACTACGTTACTGATTACCCTACCATTGCAGAATGTAATATCAGTATGACAGAGGGATGTGTGGGTGATTTTGATATGAATTTCCATAACCTGTGGTGGATCTACTTGAATTTCTTCAATAACCAGTGGCTTCTTATCTTCCCATGCTACTGTAACTACTTATCAGGTCATAATGCATCTCTTAATGTTGCTAATTCTGAATTGAAACCTCTAGGAATAGAATCTAACTACATAATTTATAGCTTCATTTTCCGGATTATCCATAGTTTCCAGTTCAGTCTGTCGACGTTTCGAACCCCAACGGGGGTCCATCATCAGGACACTTCTGAAAGATAGAAATGAAATGAAAGAAAGATGAAAGATGATGAGAGAAGGAGTGGGAACCTGCTTATAAATACATAAAGGAACCCTAAAATGAGAGCCGACACTACTTTCCATTATTCTCAAGAATTTTAATAAATTTTTATTTTAAATTTAATTTATTTTATTATTAAGATTAATTATTCCATTAATTAATAAGATTATTACTATTAAAATGATTATTATTATTAATATAATTAAAAGAAATAATTAATTAATTAAAATATTAATTAAAAAGATAAAATCAATAATACCTAATCTAAGGCATAATAATCATTTTAATTGTTGCTTTTTATTTATTATTATTTTAATAAATTAATCCATTTTAATTTATTTAATTTTATTATTTTTTATTTTATTTTAATTTATTTTATTTTTATTATTTTTATTTTAGCATACGCAAAACTATACTTAGGCAAGTGATAACTTTTCCATGAGTACTTTTCTAAGGCAAGAGACAATCTTCGCCATTATAGCTTGTATCTAGTTTTTGAATCTGATGGCTTAGATAGCTAACACTTTCTTCAGGCATAAGAGCATTGAAAGTAGACTCCCACAATGAAAATTCATTTCCAGGTCTGGGTGATGCCACGGTGATACACAATTTTTACCAAAAGAAAAGCCCACGAAAAGCCTCTGAAACCATCACAAAATAGTCTCTATTAGATACTCTGATGAGGAGAAAGAGGTACGGTGTGACTCTTATTCCTTTTTGAGTGAGAAGTTCCATGATATGATGGCCTAGTTAGCTATGTAAGTACATGCATAGCCAACTTGTAGTAAGACCACAATAAGACCAAAGAAATACTTACAAGCCCTCAAGCCAACGTACAAATTTGTCATTTCATCCATGAAGTTCTTAGTGCTAACACCCATTACATTATCGTTGTAATGGGATGCTCTCCCTTAGCTTAAGGATACATACATAATTATGCTTGCAATCCTTGGATGAGGACACATCCAGTCTTCCATGACCAACCTGCACTCCAACTCATGGCCCATCAACTATAGTTTTCTAGGCTGCATGTGTCTTTATTTTTTTAGAGAAAAATACTTATATATACATGAGAGGTGAACATACATGTTGTCCCAAAAAGGACTGGACTTGGATTTTCATTCCCAATTTGAATACATACATAAATACACACATATATATACTACCATTCTGAATTAGGCACGTTGATTTCATATTTTCAAGCTAACCCAAATATGGCCTATGGATGTCAATTTCAAATTTCCAAGGTCTATTTTACTGAAGATAATTCATAACAATAATTCCTCATCCAAGCAAGTATAAACATTGGGGAGTTGGCCCATAAGCATATAAATGGTCATATCTAAATTCTACACTCCAAGACTCCATAGAAGAACAAAAACCCTCAAGATTCTCGCTAGATAGGGTATGAGGATTTCATAAGGTAGAGATCAAATATTTCACTATTCTAGCCAATCTAGAATACATTGCTATAGCTCTTTTGCCCAGATCTATGCTTAAATCAAGCCTGAAGTCTGAGGAAGATTGATAGAATTCTTAGGTGAACTTAAGGAGTAATGTAACACTCCTGCAATTCTCAAGAGTCAGGGTTGACCCCTAGTCCAAACTTACAAGAACATGAGTGCATTGGTGAACATTTTAGATTTCGTTTTCAGATGTTCTATGAAGAATAATTATTTAGCCTTCTTATAAAACTCAGGATTCCACATATGAAGCTTGTCATAAAGGTTTGGTCTCTAAACTCAAAGTGGCATCATCAACAGCATCTCCCATCAACCAATACACTCAACCATGACACTAAAATCAATACTATAGAGTCATACCCAAGAGGTAGTATTCATTTAGTGAACAAATATCAAGAAATTACAACTAATGTTCCACCTAGTTTCCAAGATTCAAGGGGATAGGGGGATGTCACGATATGTGTGTGTGTTATAAACATGATTCAAATTTAAATTCAATAATGAAATATATTGATTCACACATCATAAATGATTCAATAGTAGATACTAAAGTCTAAATATTAGACTAGTAAATTGAAATTACTCAAACTCAGAAATCGTAAAAGGTGATGACTCAAAGACTTGGTCTAAGGTCATTAGTATCGAAAATCAAGACTCAAAAGTTAAAACTGAAAATGATCAATGGACAATGAACCAATGTTATTAGAATTAGACCAGTAATCAATCAAGTTGACCCCAAAACTGATAATCAGAGAAAAACCAAACCAAAAGACCAGTGAACCAAAAATTACATAAATATTCATTTTTTTCAAAAAAAATGTAAATATTCAAGTACATCAATATGAATCTAAACTGTTATACACAAATATGCAAAGTTTCTCATATATATAATAAGTAAAGGTGCATATAACCAAAATAACACTGACTGCAATCCATCTTTGAACTAGAAATGCATCAACAAAGAGGTTGTAGATGGACTCTATATTCCAAAAGAAACCATGCTACAACAAACACCTACATATCATCATGCTAGAATAAATTGAATCTATGAAACAAATCCATAGACCTAGAGCCAAGTCAACTTGTTAAGTACTGGTCAGAAAAAACTTTGTAAAAGCACTAGAGAAAACCTATGACTATTACGAAAAACCTAATACCACTGTTAAGACACATTACAAAGCCTGGTGTTAGAATATTCATCTGTTATAGTTGAAAAGTACATATCATACAATTCAGAATCTACCATGCCCTCCTAAATTGAATCCAACTTTTTCTTATCAATGTGCACTCTGGTAGAAGCTAGATCCTTCTTCCTGTGAGATGTTGATGCACCAACTTCTATAACTTCTGTTGAAGCGACATTTATGCTTGGATATTGAATATTATTCTCATATTTGTTTGGAATGGTAGAAGTGGAGTAGGAGAGTTCACGCAGGTATTTATTTGACCTTCATTAAAGCAATAGACTCTGAAATTGCCACTTTACTCTTCAATTTGGGCTTCAAAGCATGAATGTTTGTATAAAGCCTACAAAATAAAACCATATAAATATATTTTGTTTATAACATAAGAAAATTGTATCTCTTATAACATAATCACATCGTACCCATAAATAAGATAAATTGATAAGTGGTTGAACACATACAAGAATAATTTGTTACAGTCCAAGGGTTAGATTCCAATCCTTTTGGATAGCAGAATAATGTAAAATACCTTTGCTAGCCATGGGCCTGTTGGGCTTTGCCACCCTATTTTAAATTCCAAATTTGGTTTTTTGAAAATACAAACACAAAGCATTTAGTAACTATTGAACAATCAAACCCCTCCGAAATTGATAACGAAGCCATAACTGAGTGTGATCCTGACCTTAAACATAAATTCAAGAATTCTAAAATCTTACTAGCAATCTTGGAGATTCTGGAATAATGGAGAGACCAATAAGCAACAGAAAACTGGGAAATAGCTCTACATCACCTCCCATTGGCAAACTGTCTCACTCAACAATGCATTTTTTTCTTCTAGTTATGTTCCCGGGAGAGATCATAGGTATATTCTGTATGAAAGTTTGTGAAAAGTGGCCACCATGTGGCCTTAATTTTCCTTTCTGGAGGTGATATGTCATGCTATAAGCACTTTGCTATGTATTTTCCTTTTCCAAACCATGAAATAGAAACGTATGCATTCTTTCTTTAGAAAAATAAAATCAATTAAAATTTGCATACCATTCACCCTATCAAATTCTTGTCAATCCAAAAGTTGCAAAAAATCAGATACCATTGACCTTAGAATAGCCCTTGGATCATACGCACACATTGTAAGGCCCATCAAACACATGTATATTAATGTAGGCAAAAATAAGAAAGCAAAGTGCCACCACCCAAACAATCTACCAGAAGAACATATTTCAATAAAGTTGCAAATAATTTAAAAACAAACTACCATCACATGTCCAAAAGCATTTACATATAGTAATTAATGTTAATGTTGTTTAGTGAAAGAACCGACAACACCTTATTTTGTACTTCGAGGAACACCTTTTCTTGCAGTACATTCAGTGGGGGGAATTGAGTTGCTTTCAAAAAACACCCCACAATTTGATCCAATTCCAAAGGCAATTGAAACACCCTTTTGTAGAGCCTTCCCATCTCGCCTAAAGTAGACCCCATTTCTCACCTTTTTCAACCTATCTTTTGATAATATCGGATTTCCATTCAACTGACTAGCCAAACATGCTTTAAACATATCCTTACCATCAAGATCCACAATTGGATTTATCATTTTTCTTCCATTTTCATCAATGGAATACAAAATTTCATCCAACTCATGTCGCCACTCACTTTCCATTATTTGCAATTCACTTTCATTCTGTACCAATGATGATGAAGATTGGAATATAGAGTTGGAACAACTTAGTGGAGAAGCATCAACTACATCATCCATAATTTGGAATGTTGGATAATTTTGTTCCTCTGTCCATGGTTTAACCCACCAAGAAGATTGAGTGTAATTTTCTGGTTGCATTCCAAGAGTTGATCAAATGTCTTGTGCATCCTTCAATCCAATCTTGAGGGCTTCTACAATTTTAGTGTCTGTGCATATTGAATCATATTGTGACAATATATCAATGTTTTGTATTGTTTCTTGGTGCAATCTATTCAAAAAAAATTTCTTGCTTCTTATGAGATTTATTAAAATTAAGCCCTTGGGGATTTGATTCTTCTTCAACAACTCTATTAAGGGTTCCAACAACAGGAAGCAAGCCAGTGAAATAATAGGCCCTCTCCACTCCAACCACCCCGCCAACTTTACTAAAGAAGTTCTCACATACATTTGACCCAATCAAGTGCAAAACACATGGAAAGTTAGAGTAATGATCTCGAAACAATCTCATCGACAAAACTACAAAATGTTAAGAAATTTTCACATCTTGATATGCTTCTATGCTAATGAAATTTATGTTGACATTAGTATGAGATTTTTTTTGTACCCAACATAACCATAATGTGAAGAAATGATGAACTTGTGAAGCATTTCGAACCCTTTCCCAAAGGCTCAAACTATGATACATAAATATGTCAATGTAGTCGGCAACAATCATTAGATAAGTCTTTGTAGCTAGTGTCCTCTATAACTTTCCACTTGGTGTACTTCTGAACTCTTTCAAACACATCTGAATATGCCTTGAAGCAATGCGTTGTGTGGATCCCCAATTTTGTCGATCCATCCTCTCTATATCTTCACCCTTAAGCTTGTGATCATCCACTTTAAAAGTGTGATAAACCATTATGACATGGCCAAAACTTATGTAATCATTTCCTAAAACCAATTCTCGTCGACCGCTAAACAAAGGATCCACTAGCTTGTTTCCATTGTGGATGTAATCTTGGTCATGCAATCCTATTACATTCCAACCATTGTACAACCCGGTTAGCCTCCACCCTTCCCAAGGAATTTGATATCGAAGACATGATGTTGAAGAATAATCCTTCAACATAATTTGTCTTCTTCTACTATCCTCATCCAAGGAATGACCAACAATAGGTCCCAAATTATTTTTCACGTGTTTCTTCCACATAGATTCTACCGTTTCCCTTTGGTGATAAAAAAAATTTGCATTGAACCTATTGCATGTTGGATGAACAACCACAACCAAACAAGGAAGCCTTTCATGTAAAGGGCTTGCAATAATAACACATGCGTAATGGCCAATAACATTGTTCTTAAAAGAATATGTTATAATCTCATAGCCTACAACTCTGTCACCAACTCTCACCATGAAATGTGATTGGCATTGATGTTCTTCTTTTGTACCACAAAACCCCACCAGTGTATCACTTTTTTCTACCCACCTAACATAATTTTTCACAACTGTTTCATCTTCAGTGAGCAACATAAGAATTGGGCCATCTATACCATGCTTGGCTTGATAAGAAGCACAAACTTTTCCAACCGCCTCAAAAATATGCTCGTGCTCCCCTGGTATATATGCTAATGACTTTCTAACCTGCCTTAAAGTCATAGATATTGAAGGACCATATAGATTCAAGCTAATAAAGCTATGTAATCTAGGGCCTCCCCATAACTTGATCATCTCATAAAGGGATTTTGTGGATGTACTATACCTTATCCCTGCTTTTGCATGCATCAAGTTATGAAAAATATCCTTGACAAATTCCCAAACTGCATCTTTACCTTGTAATTTTCCTTGCTTATGTGCCTCACACACATCCTTGCAAAACCTAAAGATATCCTTCCTTTCTGTTGATTCAAACAACTTTTCCTTTAGGGATCTCATTCTAATAGAGAGTGTAGAAACCTTTGTCCTATCCCACCAAAGAGATTGCATTTTTGATCTATGGTTAGCATTTGTAACCCTTGCAGCAATCTTCAATTCATTGTGAGTCAAATAGTTGAGTCTTCTACTTTTTCTTGTATCTCATTCACTTCTTTTATTGGTGCACATTGATTCACAATATAATCACATCCTAAAGTCATCACATTGTGGAACCAACTTACAAAATTTGCATGTTAATGAATCAAATGGGATCCTTGTCTCAGAAGCCCTTTGGCAATGAATATGCCTATATGTACCATCAAGACGACATTCAATACCCTCATAACATAACATGATCTTGGTATGCTTCTCTATGGCCCATAATTTTCCACCCCTTTGATCATCCATTAGGACCTTTGTTTCCATCTCTCCCCATTTCTATCAATATAAGGATACCAATACCCCCAACACTGTAGTAACAAGGGAGATAATTGAGTTGTAATAAGATGACAACAAACAAATAAATTTGAAGTAAGATAAATAAAATAATATACAAATTCATATTCAAGTTTAGTCTAAGTTGTTAATTAACATACCTAAAGTAGAAGGATCTGCACTTGTACTAATGGTGATAATGGGACCAAGAACCTAGTCAAACTTTGTTGGGATTTATCATTGGTAGGCTTTTTGGGTCTCCCAACTGTGCCACTCCTTAACCCAATCTCCTCGTGTGAACCCTCATTTGTAGTAGTAGCAGTGTGCTTCTTTGATTTCATGTGTTCATTTAGAGAACTGACAATATTACCACTTGCTGGCACTAAACAAAACAATTTATTGCATTGTGTACATTCCACTCTCACTTTTTTCATGTCCTTATAGTCTGCAAGTGTTGCTTCCACCACCTTGAACAAATTAGGCTCTTGTGTCTTGTTGAAATAATCTAGAAGTTTGATTGCTTGATCAATATGAAATTGATCTCCAACCATCACTGTCTATTGTACTTCGTTACATTAAGGAATTTCACTACCACTTGGCATTGATAAGCGTTGTTGATGGGTCCCTACTTTCATATGATGGTTTTTGAAGTTGTGTGTTGTTCATGATGCCAAGGATACATCACCTATTCCATAATCAATGCCACACATTTCAAAATGGATATTTATTTTAGATTCTCCCTTTTCTAAATATACTTAGAGAGTAATTTTCGCATTGACAAACTCTTCGATTAAACTTTTAACTTTTTTTCCTAAGATGCCAATACAGTAGGATCAACAAATATGGCTTGTTCCATTGACAAAGACATATTTTCAACTCTTGGTTGTTTATGCATAGGTCCCTCCACATTCACTTCAATGTTTTCAAAGATTGGTATGGTTTTCACTACATTTGAACATTGTTCTTCCACATCAAATGTGCCTAGTTCCCTCTTGATGCCTGCAAGTGTTGTACAAACTTTCCATTTTTTTTCATGCTTTGGATTTAAACATGCTTCATCCTGGATAAAATCAAAAGGGTATCCAACAATTTCATCATCCACAATTTCATCACGAATTTCAACAAATGTACAACCTTCTTGACACTTGACCACGACAGTGATAAAATTTTCTTCATTAGTAGCAATTTTATAAAACAACTCCAACTGTTTTTGCACATAAATAAATGAAAAAGTAGGTAAAATTCCACAAGAATATTGGTTATTATAAAAAAAAAAAGAGCAAGGAAGAAAAGCATGAAATTTCAGTTCAAAGCTCCAAAAAACATGAAGAAATATTGCTATTTGGATGAAACACTTTGATTCAAAATGTACAATCGGTGGATTCCTCAAATGGAACTGAAACCAGAAATAAAACATATTACTAAAACAAATTTGAGAGTTGATTTATTATTGCACCAGAACTCGGAAAAACATTGTACAACTATTTTAATTCATAATCTTAACATGATTTGTAACCAGAATTTCAAATGTTTTTCTAAAAATTCCCATTATTAAGTTAGATAGGCCGAACATCTGTGCATCTTGAAATTGTTTCAACCATGTAAATACCTGTTAAAATTGACAACCAGGGCCAAATTCCACTTTGGACAACTAATATGGGGAAAATTATTGTAGCATTATTGCAACTCCTATGGAAACCAAGTCTTAGCCAACCATGATGTTCATAGAACTATTTCGAGGAAGTTTAACTCCTATGGTGTATTGAAAATTTTCGACATATTTCAGAATTTGTATCAAGAAAAAAGAATTTTTGAAAATTTGATGATAAACTTTGGATTTCTAAAATATGTAAAAATCCAAATTTGTAAAAGAGAATTTTTGAAAATTTGATGGTTTAATTGAAAGTTCTCAAATATTTCAGAATCTACACTTGCTAAGATAAATGCCTTCTCCAAAATTTAAAACTATATTTGGAGCGGCTGACATTTCTTTGAAACAAGAACAACCCTGTGGTTGATGCCAGGTAACTAAAGGGAGTAGGAATTTGCTTTGCATATTCTTGATAAAATTTCATGAAGGGAAGGGATAGAGGGGTGCTCTAACATTTTCTTGAGTGGGTGGAGTATGCCCAACAATCTCGATTGTTGTCCACATCTCTTGCGATCAACCATGGAATTTTGTTCCATTCCTCGTGGAGGGTGCCCAGTTTCCATATATATTTTGCTGGTACACATGTCAACATCTCTTCAATCAAATAGTCTGGAAACTCAAAAACTTGTGAGAGAGCCTCCACCATTTTCAAAGTTCAAAAGTGAAGGTATATGAGATAAATGTGCCAAAATTTTTATATTAAAGACATTTAGTTGCTGCTCTATTCTTGGACTCTACAAAATGTTTAATTTTTACAGTCCTTGAGATTATGCTGGATAAGAAAAGTGTTAGGCAGGCATAAATGGAAGGATAAGTCTTAACCAGATATAGAGGTTCAAATATAATATAATATTATGTGACTTTTAGTTTTTGAGTTTTATTTTTTTAAGAGGCATTTGGGATTCACAAAGACCATTCAAGTTCATTTATCACTTTTCATATTCCTTGTAGATGAATAATGTAAATTTTCCATAATGTTTAAATATCAAGTTTCAAACTGTTTTTCTTTTAAGGTGTGTGAGAGTGAAAAAATAGAGCTGAAACATGTAAGTAGATAGTATCCAATAGTTAAATATACTCTAGGAATAAGTATAAGTATATGACATATCAGAGTATTTAAAGCCAATGTCACAATAATATTTTAAACATAATTCAAGTCTAAATCTTGAACTAAATATAATAATTGTGCTACGAATTTCACCCTACAGCTAGAAACAGAGCACAAGGAATTAGAGGTTAACTTTGACCTATTGAAGGAATCAGAGTGGCACAACAAAAGCGAGGATTAAAGACCTATAATTTATCAGATTGCCTATAAAGATAAAGTATCAGAGTGTTGACACTATGAATTTTCGCTATGCCAACAAAGGGAACCAACCCGATTGTAGACCCCAATTTGATCCGCTTTCGTTTTGGGTGGCTAGTTTCAACAAGTTTTAAAGGATCCTGTAAACTGTTATGGGTGTTGAAAGATTGCTTCTCGGAAGAAGACTTCAATTAAATCAACCAAAGAAACAGCTAACCTATATGCACCATGCTCTACCTATACTAATTCTACCTACTTGTGTTAATCTTAACTACTCTAACCTATCCTGAGGAGCCTAATTAAAAGAGATTAAACATCATATATGGATTCCAGGTCCCAATGAATCAATTACTAGGTTCATTGATGAACAGGGCTATATTTAAGATTAATTGCAGTCTAACCATTTGTAAAGGAACACACATTCGTTTTCCTACAAATCAAACTTGCAACTGATGTTTAATATGGTTTCGAATAGGAGTCTACGCATGAATTAACCATGATAATGAATTATATTAGGATGAACAAGACTAGTCATAAACTATCTGTCACTACTGCGCACAAAACAAAACATATATCCTCATGCCAGCAACAATACTCTCATTCTTAACATAAAAACTAAAACTGCGAAAGGCTTCTTCTTGACCGAAATAGTCTTCTTTATTAGCATAATAAAATCGACCCCTCTTCTACAAAAAAAAAAGTACCTCACCTATATCCAGAGGTAATACTTATGCAACAAGACAACTGACCCTCAGTCTTCCATGACTTTCCACCTTCCTGTTCTTTTCAATATAAAAATTAAAATATACAAACATAGATCAATCAATGAAATCATTGATTTGTCAAGGCCACATTTTCTAGAGCATTTTATTTCTTGGAGGAAATGAATGGATGCCGACAGAGAGAAGAATGATTGCAATCCATCTCTTTGCACCTGTATCGACTGAACATTATTCCCTATTATTTCCTGAAGGCAAATGAAGACATTGCGCTCATCATCGAACATCTGACATGATTTAAGGTGTATCTGGAGGTACAACAGGTTGATGGATCTGCACTATCAGGAGTACCTCCTCTTAACATAGAGTGTGCCTCCATTATGCACTGTGGTGGTTCCATATCCCTTTCTTGCAGAGTCTTTCTTTGTAATATCGACATTAGTGGTGCAAAGGTGTCATCTAGAGTCCCTAGAGTGACATAAGAACTCTTTATACCAACATCTGTTCTGCTTCTTGTCTTCTCAGAATTTTAGGACATCCTACCCCATTCTATCCCAAAGCCATGACACATGGCAACAAAAATCTAGCTGGTAGAGGTATCATGTGGACTAGGCATGTTGTTCCTATGATGATCATTCAAAGGTTGTGTTACTTTCTCGAATTTTATTACCACCTCACGTTCCCTTTGCATCTTTCGTTGTAGCCCTTCATGATGCTCATGCATCCGCTTGCTGACCTTGTTTTCTTCTTTTGGTCCTTGCCTGTATGAATGATCAACATTATCTATGATTATGAGAGATATGATAGAAACACCTAAAACAAACCTTACCTTTATAAAAACTTTCATAAAAAGACAGACTCTGCAACTCGGGGTTATATGAGTCCTTCCGGCTCTAAATCTCAAGAGGGCGCAAAGATTTTTGGGGGAATGATGATTAAAAATGGATTACAACCATAATTAGTAAACCATTAAACTGTTCATCTTTGAGGACATAATTCCATCTGACAACTATGGTTATCATTTAGAGAGATGAAAGATCAAGCTTCTCAAGGGACCCATTCAAATTTTCCCCCAGAGAAGGTTTTAATAGGGTGGTGGTTGCAGCCACAACAAACTCTAAAAGTGTTGTTCCCTGGAGGGAACATAACAAAACTCGAAAATATGTTGTTCCCTTTAGGGAACAATAGTAGTTACTCTGTAAAACAAATCCACGAAAAAAAATAACAAAGTAAAATTTATTTGCCACCTGCGGGAGAGCAGTGGTTGACAATA
This sequence comes from Pinus taeda, assembly GCA_000404065.3. NCBI lineage: Eukaryota > Viridiplantae > Streptophyta > Pinopsida > Pinales > Pinaceae > Pinus > Pinus taeda. The sequence continues at coordinate 128,730 of APFE031623715.1, forward strand.
CTTACTAGTAGTGTTTTAATCACAACTCCTTTGTTTTTGGTCCAATTCAAGTGATTCAAAAGCCAAGTGAGAGCTAATTCAAAGTTATATCACCAATAGAAATAGGTTTTGAAAACAAAAAGAATTGATAGGGTGGTGGTTTTGGCCACAACACAGAAATATTTAAAGAGCCATGAGAGAGGATTTATTAAAATTCCAACAAATTATTTCTAGTAGTCATTACAGGTACCAAAATTCTAGCAAGGATAGAGACTTATCTTAGAAGTAAAGGCTTGGAGAGAGCTATCAAGGGTTTAAAAGAGCCCTCATTTGATATCATATACTTAGGGTTTGAAATCAATGAATAATGAATGGGTGCTAAACCAATCACCATACATACATTAAAAGTGATCAGTGAGGCATACTTGTTTACATTGATAAAATTATCTAAAAATAAAATAGATCACCCCAAAATTGCATTGTCGAAACACTTTCATTAGATCTTTTTATGACATAAACCCTCATTGTTTTTCATAAAGTCCTAAATATCAAGAAAATCTTTCATGTAACTAAGAGGGAGACCACTATCACCTAACCCTCTCTCCTTTACACTTTAAGTTTCCTCTCCCCTGCTCAAGGGAGACTTCCTTGGGATAAAATTGTTGAGATTTTAGGCAATGAGAGGAAAAGTGATGTGAAGAGTAAATTCCAACCAAAGAGTTTTCAAAGAATTAAGAAAATAAAATAGGTGGAAGAATAAAAAACTAATGTCTTTCTATTGGGCAATGAAGTTTGCTACAATACCTTCCCTAGACAGTGCTAATGACAATGGCTCATGCAAAGAGATCCCATAGAGCTCCCAACACAGTCACCAATAAGAGATTGATTAGATGCAATAGCTTCCCTTTCGATAGAGGAGGATGAAGGTGAATCATAAAGAGAGCCCGATATATTCGTCTACGGAAAAATAGACCTAATTAGGGGTAAAATCCTAGACCCAGACGATGGTAGAGCGGGATGATGAAACTGCTGCTGAAAATGATGATTGTGACTAGAACTGAAGCTTGAAAAAACTTCTACGGGAAAATAAAAAGAAACCCATTGTGATGTTCCTCCAGCTTAGGGTTCATAATGTTTGTGTTCAACAAAATGGCTACTACTCTCTCTCTCTCTCTGGATGAGCATATTTCTCTTCGATGTTGAGTGTTGTTGTTTCAACTATTGGGACAATGTTATCTCCTTGGACCTATGTTGTGTAAATTCTCTAGCAAATGTGATTTTAGCTTGCTTATATTTACATTCTCCCTTTGTGAGTGTCTGTGAGCAAAACCCAAGTGTGTGCCACTACCATCCCACAAAAACCAATAAAATTAGCATATATAAATCATAAATACTAAATTATTTAGTAGTAAGGTAGAGAAACAAATGGAATACATAGAACCATACATGTCAAAACAAAGATGTCCATTATCGCCCAAGTCCCTTACTCTTTCAACTTTATATTGACGATTTAGAAGATCTCATTTCAAAGTGATACATGTGGTTTCCTTCTCTATGGGATTTCCAATTGGGATCTAAGATCACCTCACTTCTATAGGTGCAATTATGGTTGAAGTTTCCATCCACAATTTATTAAAGGAATATCTTATACATCGCTCAAGGTAGTTGTAGGTTACACTATAAATATTTCACCTTTGTAATGAAATTTTCATGGAAGTATGAGAGATTATAGAACAGGAATTTCATGTGATGAGTTTATACACATCTTAAGTTTCTGGGCATATTTTATTTCTATGTATCATAGAATAATAGGTTGTCACACAAAAAACTTGTCCTCCTAACTATAACAAGGAGTTTCCACAGTTTGAGGGCAACTCTTTTCTACTGCCCCACATCTCCTAGAATTTATGAAGCATATATGAGAATTGATGGAAAGACATGAAGATTCCATGATAAGGTTATTTATGCTTTCTTTAGGACAAGGGCATGGTGGCTAGCTGAAGCATTCTTGTAGCTCAAACATCATATATTCTCTCAAATATCTAGTTGAAATATTTCTCAAGCATTTCCACCTAAGGTTCAGAAATGTGATGGTACATATCAAGAGTTGTTAACAACCCTACAAGAAGAAGGACTCGGTCTTTTTGAAGGAAATGATAACATTGTTGGGGATGAAAGTGGAGCATCTATGGAAGAGGGATTATGCTCAAAATTTGAATATGAAAACACTAGATATTTGTAACATGAACAACCTTGCAGCAGCAATGGAAAGAAGGAGGGCCATTTTAGCATCTAAAGTGATTTCTTAACACAAAAATGAGTACCAACATGTGATGGAATTATTACACCACCTTCAAATGATACATGTGTCACTCTTTCTAGTGAGGATTGGCATCAAATTGGTGATGTTTTATTTGGCTGCCCCATAGGAAATAGTGTTGCATATACAAAAGAATAAAGTAGCAGCATATTTGAGATGAATTTGTCGTGGGATTTATGCTCACAAATAAAAACAAGAACATTGCCTTCTCTTATGGCTTATGTACATGATAATCATAATAATGAAAACATAAGCCTAGACACTCATAATGATCCTCTCATTAGTATGGATCAATCATCAGAGCATATATTTTTGGTTGGGTAGATTTGAGATTGTGTCATGTTATAAAAGTTTTGGAATAACCTCCCTAGACTTGTCACAAGAATTGAGGATAGAATATCCCTCCGAGGAAGAAAGACTTTTCTCCAAATATGACAACAATAAGGATTTTGCACCAAACATTGGCATTTTTGGTAATGAGTATCAACATTACACAAGTTATGAAATCCTTAATGATGAATTTGTTGCTCTAGAGGAACACAAGTATTTCTGTTTTGTACACCAATTTCCCCAAGTCTTGAACAATGAAAAGAAGAAATCAACAAAGTCCTCTTATCTATGCAATCAAGACTACAAACCTTATTTATTAGAGTAAAGGTGTAAGGACCATATTTGTGAAGAGTCAAAGGAATTATCTAACAACATAATAGAAGCCACACCTCTTCACATTGGAGCAAAAAACAAAAAGGTGCTCCCTAGGTCTGAATCTTCCAAATCACTGAATTTATGAACATCTACATAGACATTGGTATGTACATTATTGATCAGTGAAATTATTAAGAATGGATTGTTCTAGTTTTGCAAGGCACTTAAGGCCTTCCTATTGGCAACTATATCAATCCTATAAAGGAGTAAAACCCTTTGTCTATAGTTCAAAATTTGTGTATGGTTTTGTGCATCAGCCCTAGAAGGATAATCTCCAAAAAATCTAGTCCTATGTATTAGTTGAAGGTCTATGTTGGGCATCAATCCTATTTTGGGACCACTGTCAAAGGTTACTAAATTTTTGAAGTTCAAGCTACATGAAGAAAGTTCTGAGAATGTTTTGCAAAGTCAAAATCCAAATTGAAGAAGCTAAAATTCTGAAGTCTCAAGTTATAAATTTTTCTTAAAAGAAGTCAAAATTGTTAGCATGTTTGTGAAGGAGCCAAGAGAATTATTTAAGGATGTACCTGTATATTATAGAGATTCACTGACTCCTCTTAATCAACTACTAATACCATCTGTTGCACTCCATAATCTGACTCCTCTGAGTCAACTACTAATACCGCCTGTTGCATTCCACAAGCCAACTCCTTTGATTCAATTGCTAATACTGTTTGTTTCACTCCACAAGCCAACTTCTCACCTCTTCTTTTGTTTGTGTTGGGTGTTCATAGAACCTGTCATTTTTTAAATCCTTGATCCTGAAGGTTACCATAGCTGGACAGAACACATTAATTTTAGGTTATGGACTCCCTCTAGAATGAGAACGACATAGTAGCTAGGTGGGTGAAAATAAGGTAGCTTGGTTGTATAATTAAGAAAACATGCTCAGAGATTCGAATGAAAGTACTAGGTCTCACTCAAGATGGAAAGGCATAAAGGCAGTCAGACAAAACTAAACTTGATGAATCTCAGTACCCACCTAGTATGGAACTACATCTCCTTCTAGATCTCTTTTTGTAACTCTGTATCCATTTCATTGATCATCCCTACCTCATCTTGATTTTCTAGATCGATTGACAGTGACAAAAGCCTACCTTTCTTTCCTTTCTTAGTAGTATCCTTCCATCCAAGCACTCCTGCCTATTTACTGGGTATCTGTTGGTAGGTCTCACTCGTGTGCTCACTATAGTTGGAGAAGCCCGCTACTATGATGTAGTTGATGTGTTCGTTATAGAGAATTATGGTAGTTGGACACGAGTTTGAACAAGCAAGATGCAGGGTGAGGATTTGAGGAGTGGTCATGTCTGGTTCAAACTCAGAAATGCAGCTCCTCTTAGGGTTCAAAAGCAGCAAGGCTTAGGATTGTAGAGTGGTTGCAGAGTGGTTGTAGAGAGGCTCGACTCCACCTCAACTCCAAAATGAATGATTTGCAACTCTTTCACTCTGCCCGAGTGCATGTAGCCCAATATTTTTCCTAGTGTTGTAGAGTGGTTGCAAAGTGGTTCAACTCCACCTCAACTCCAAAATAAATCATTTCCAACTCTTTCCCTCAGCCCCTGTGTGTAGCTAAGTGTGAGCCGAGTGTGTGTAGCCCGATATTTTTCCTAGGGTTGCAGAGTGGTTTCAGAGTGGCTCGACTCCACCTCGACTCCAAAATGAATCATTTCCAACTCTTTCCCTCTGCGCCTACGTGTAGCTGAGTGTGAGCCAAGTTCGTGTAGCCTGATATTTTTCCTAGGGTTGTAGAGTGGTTGAAAAGTAGTTTGAATCCACATAGACTCCAAAATTAATCATTTCCAACTCTTTCCCTTCACGCCTGCGATGTAGCCCGATATTGTTCCCTCTGTCCATGCATGTAGCCCAATATTTTTCCCTCTGCTTGGCCAAAACATTGTATAAAAAATACCTTAGGATATATATATATTTTTGTATGGGATATTAAAACCATTTAGGCCCTCATTATAACCCCAATATATTATTTTTTTAATTTTCTATTTTTAATGCCCCAATATGAAAACATGTGATATAATATTGGTTTGTCAGTGACGTCCCTGTGGTGAATTTATTCAAAGAGAATCTAATACCAGAGAAATTTCAGATAGAGAAGTCACTTAATCATAAGTTGAAGAACCCCCGGCTGCGGGTGATTAGGGTGAAAATTAATGAAGGGGCGGCCTCATTAAGAGGCAAGTGGCAGCCCGCTTTAGACAGGTGGACGGAAGCGTCTTGAGATAGCTTCCCCTGTCCAACATGGTTAAATGCGGCCTTAACTCCGCATGGGAGAACGGTAACGCTGAGTCTTATATCCGTCGACCTCCTCCGCCTGACGATGCACTGTGAAGGGTTGGCAAAGGTTGGAATGGTAAGCGTCTGGTCTCGATGTTCTGTTAGCAATTTGCTCAGGTCGTGGATGAGGGTGATATGGTTGAGTGTGCCAGGCTTTAGACCTCAGCCCTCTACTCAGAAGGCCTTGGTCTTCACCCTGGGTCGCTCAGGCTTCCTTGTTTGTTCACATCCGACGGCCCTGGTATCTGTGCGTTACATTTGGCTTCAAAGTATTCGGGCTCTGAGCACTTCGCCCAGCGTGGCTCTGGTTTTTCCCCGTCTGCAAATTTGGGTGGTAAGTTCCAGTCCTTTCCATTGTGTTTTTTATACTATTATCCACTTACCTTGTCGGATTCTGTGTGGAGAAGGGCACATTTGGATTCCGGGTAGAAGGGTCTCAGGATGCCGCGTGAGAGAATGCGACTCATTAGTCGACGGGGGGGCTCAAGGGGTGGCGCTCGAGGTCGTGCTTCTTCTCCGTGATCCTCAGCCTCACTTAGCTCTCCCTCTAAGGAAATCAACTCACCTGGAGCTCGGCGGGGACGAGGCAGAGGGAGAGGGTGGGGAGGGACAGCGATGTGCTCGCTCGGCTCTCACCCTTCCACTCAATTCCGTTTCCCTTGCATCCTGGATAATGCCACCTATTATGTTACATTCAGGCTTGAGAAATGCGAGCACGCAGCCATGCCAGAAGTCCCAGCGGAGCCACGACCACCCTTGCCTGTTCAGAGCTCTCGACTGCAGCCTGCGGTGGCGGGAGCAGTGGCGGGAATAAGCGAGCCTGCATGGAATGATCCCCCCTACACGGATTCAAGCGCCTCTGATCCATACGCCTATCCTGTGGTGGAGGAACAACCATCCACCTCCATGGATGAGTAAGTCCTTTGTTTGGCTTCTCTTACAGCTTCAGCATGGCGGCTCGATGGTTTTTGGTCGATTCTCATTAATGTATGTTGTGTCTGTTATGTGTCTGTTAAGGGTTCGGGTATGGAAGCTCCGTGTCTGTTATGGGTGTGTATGGAAGCTCCGTGTCTGTTATGTGTTTTATTTCGAGTATGTATGGAAATTCCGTGTCGCTTCGGTAGGAATAGGAAGCTATTTGGCATGTAACTAGTCTGTAATGGGTTCGGGTCTGGAGTCAGTGGACAATCTCTTCGTTCCACAGTTTTTCAGGTTCATGTTCAGTCACAGTACGCTTAAATGTCCAGCGGCAGCCATCCTAGTATGGCGGATGTAATCCTTTTGTAACTCTTTTTGTATAATATATTAGCAGTAGCACAATTTACACAAAAAAAAATCATAAGTTGAAGAACTTGAATCTGATGTTTCTGAACCTGAATCTCCTTCAACTATTATAGCCCCTACTCTCGCACCACCTTCACCTCGAAGGAAGCCCATAATTACATATGAACTACATCCTGGTATTATTAGTATTGAAGATATTACTGGAAGAGAGGAAGAAGAATCACCACATACTCCTAGTACTACTGGAGGATCAACAATTTTTCCAAGACTTCTTTTTGATCCTTTCTGACCAAATCCTTAGTATTCCACCCCCCTTGGGTTTTTTAGGTCAATGTATTCGATGTTACCACACCCGTTTTTACTTTTCACCAAGATGAAACATGTCAAAAATTCCTCCTGGGAGTCAAACCACTGATACCTCTATGTATACCATCTCTCCGGAGTCATTATTGTAGGTGGTCATTCAATTCCTATTGGGTACCAGTCACTTACTGGAACCTTTTCAGGAGCTACTCCTTCCCCTCAAGTTTCCACTTGGTCATTTGGTTTATCTACATCTACTATTCATAGCATGAATTCCATGCCTGAAGAACCTTTGGCATCATACCAATATGTTAACATGGTATCTAGTTATTTAGGTAATCCTCAAGTAACCCCAACTAGTGTTTATTATCTTCCTGGGGTCAACCACCTTATCCTCCACCTATGGGACAACTTGCTGTCGGGTCATATCCTAAGGTTGGAGGACAACCTTTTGCTAGAACATATGGTTAGGTACCTCATGTCAGTCACAGTTAACCCAGTGTGTCACAACCCTTAATCAATGCTCCTTACCCTAGGATAAATACTATTTGGAACCCCACTTTTTCTCAACAAGCTATTCAAGTTGCTCCACAAGTTCCAGTTTATCAACATTTCTAGCCTATTGGACAATATATTCCACAAATACCAATTTCATGTATTTTAGTATCTGTCCAGTAACCTGTCAATGGGATTCCACAAATATCTATCCAACAACCTATATAAGGAATCCCACAAACACCTATTCAACAACCTATTCAGAGTAGACTTCAAACACCTACTTAGTCTACTATTAAATTGTTTTCTCAACAACTAGTTATAAGTTCACCTAAAATACCTTTTCTAGGAGTATCACAAATGACTGTCCAAGTTACCCTTCAAATACCTGTTCTACAACCTACATAGGTTATCCATCAATCATTTTCTTATCAAACTAGGCCTACTTTCCAGTCTACAACACAGATTCCTGTCGGACAACCTAGTATAAGGATAATGAAAACATCGTATCAAGGTCAAGATTTTCAAATCCAACCTTTATAAGGCCAATTTTTCTAAGGCCAGCCTATTCAAAGTCAATTTGTTCAAGGTCAACCTTTATAGGGGAAATACTAATTGGGTCAAATGTTTCAAATTCCATCATTCCAAAGTCAACCATAACTTGGTCATAGTTTTAAAATTCCATTTCAACCACAACTTGGTATGACTCACCCTGGTTACCCCGGAGGAATAAAAATACCAATTGCACAAGCTATTCCAAGATATCATGGGTATCATCCTCCAAGGGTTGGAATTAACCCTCAAGGCTATCAAAATCTACAACAAGACTTCACCGATAATTATCGTTCATCACAACCTTAGGTTTACTAGATTTATGCTGACTGGCGAATGATCCTATCTATTATTATCCATTTTGGTCAACAATTCCTACTAATTTACCGAGTGATATAACAAAGTTTGAAGGCAAATCAAGAGAGGACCCATCAAATCACGTTGTGGCATATCATATTTGGTGTGCGTCAAATTCATTGATCAATGATTCTATTAGATTACACCTTTTCCAATGAACTTTAGCCAGTTTGGCAAAAAAATGATACATTGAGTTACCACATACTTCTTTCCATAATTTCAACTCTTTAGAAACAACATTTTTGACAAATTTTCCACTACCAATTCAATATGACACTGGTACTAAAATTTTGACTTCCCTAAAACAATCGATATCTACTTACATTTAAGATCATATACATGAATGGAGACATAGGCATTGTTTAGTCAAGTTTTATATTCTAGATCGAATTTTGGTGGAATGGTTCACAAAATCATTACTTCCTGATATGATTGAGGATGTTGCTAAAGGATTTGTTGTAACAGAAGAGCATGTAATTGCTCATGCCTAGTACCTAGAACTAGTCTATACACAATCTGTAACTTTGTACAAGAAAATCCAAAATGTACCTCACCCAACAATTGCAGATCAACCAGACTCAAATCCTATAGGATCTAACACCATTGATGGTGTAATTGGTTCTATCATCCATTAGTCTAAGGGTAAAAGCACTAATTCTAAAAAAAATCAAACTTTGGCTATGCAAGATTCACCCAGTGAAAACCTTCCTGCAAAAACTACTTATGAAATTAATATCGTAGAATCATCTACTAGCAAGAATCAACCATCCAGGAAAGATAAAAAAGAGTAGAATGCTTCCTAGAAAGGGAAACCAAACAAAACTAAATCTACTAATGAGAAAAAAGAAACCTCGTTACCTGTGTCTAATCTGTAATGAAGATAATTATATGAAGGAATGCTCACATCGAGCAAAGATTAGTAAATCTAGTCAACCTTCCACCTCAATTCCTTCTCCTTCTGAACCATTGCAGATTGAGAAACCAAACCCTGATATGATTATTCCATCGCCTCCCAAAGGTGTTGTTTGTAAATTATCTATAAATCCACATGCTAGAGCTTTTCAAAACTACAACATTGTTAAAGATCTGGCGATGTCTCTTTCAACTATGTCAGCCCTTGTAGTGCTGCAAACATGTCCAACAAAAAGAAAGTTACTTTTTCTAGATATTTGGGCAATTTATCCTCAAAATACTAATCTTATCATCTTTTATAATGAAAGTCATATTCCTAGACTCCCACATCAACCAGAATTCTAAATACCAGTTTTTTTCAAAACCAAATAAGTGTTTCGTACAATAATTGACAAAGGAGCCTCTACATGTATCATGCATATTTCTTTATGGAAAGCTTTGGATTCTCCAACTATCAATCAATCTCCTACCACTCTGAAATCCTTTGATGCAAGACGTTTTTTTCCTTATGAGATAGTAAATGATCTACCAATAGAGTTAGAAGGTAAGACGACCGCAATAGAGGTTGAAGTCGTTCAAGAAAAAGTTGATTACAACCCTTTACTAGGTGTGAGTTGGAATTATGCTATGTCTGTAGTGGTTTCATCACTCTTTTGCATGATATTATTTTCTTATCAAGTGAAAATAGTAAAATTAAACTAGTTGACTTATTATACTTGTGACCTTAACTCTACACGTAGTGCACTTTTTGTGGGGAAAATGATTACTCCCTATGAGCATATTGGTGCTGGTTAGCTTAAGGATACATCATTGATGGGAACCTTTTCACTCCCTCCACCAAGCTTTCCTTCTAGTGTTTCCCAAGTTAACATGATCCCATCAAGCACTATGGAATATTTTAATCCTTAGATTGGGCCTATAGAATCTGAATTGACCTCGTATTGCAACGAGCTTCCTTTAAGCCCATTCAAATTATCTTATCAAGTAGTTCAAACATTTTCTAATCCATCACCCTCTAAAATTGACCGAGTGAATGTGATCATTGATGATTATTCTCAATTATCCTAGTTAGAATGAATATCATTCCCTGATCCTTTTGATAATACATTTCCAACCCATGAAAATATTATGGAGATTATGAATTTGGATGAAATTTCATCAGACTGCTATCATCATCGTTCATCTTTTCTTCCTAACCTTGATAAAATTGAGAATGATTTTTCTACTATATTTTCCCCTGAGATGGTAGATAACCTTGAATATTTTATGTCGATTCTTGATTTTGAATCTAAAAAGAACTTAGGAAATATATCTACAACCATTCCAATTAATATATGAGTTAAATATGGAATTATCGAGAAAATTCACCTAGGTAGTTTGTGCTCACTAGAATAAATTCAAACGTACAAAGCCATATTTCAAGAATTTCATGACATTTTTCCCTAGTCTTATGAGGAAATGTCAGGAATTTACCCAAGTATTATTGTTCATGAAATTAAGACTTATCTAGATGCTAAACCTATTAGACAAAGATTACATCCAATGCATCTTGGAAAGGCTGCTGCTATCAAATTGAGGTTGAAAAACTTCTTAAAGCAGGTTTTATCTATCTTGTTCCCTTGACTGATTGGGTTTCCAATATTGTTCTCGTTAAAAAAAATCAAGGGACCATTAGAGTATGCGTAGACTATAGGGATATTAATAAGGCTTGTCCCAAAGACAACTAACCTACCCCCTATATTAACCAAATCATCGTTGATTGTGCCGATAACGAAATATTTTCTTTCATGGATGGATTTGTTGGAGACAACCAAATCAACATAATCCCTGATGATCAACATAAAACCATGTCCATTTATCCATGGGGAACTTTTTCTTATTAGAAATTCCAATTTGAATTAAAGAACGCTAGCGTGACCTTTCAATGGGTCATGCCTTATGCATTTCATGATAGAAAGCATATTGTACATCCCTATTTGAATGATTTATCGACTCATTCACTGAAACAGGAAGATCATCCAATGCATTTGAGAGCTATTTTTATAAGGTGTCGACACTACAATATACACTTGAATCCTCACAAATGTTTTTTTTGTGTATAATCCAGTTGATTATCGGGATTTTTTGTATCAAATAAAGTCATTTTTGTCAATCCACTTAAGGTAGAGGCTATTATGAATTTGCCTTCTCCTTCCAACTTGCACTAACTCCAAAGTTTGCAAGGGAGAGCGAAGTTTTTATGTCGATTCATCCTAAACTTTACTGAGATAACTAAAGGTTTCAATCGACTATTGAAAAGGGGCATCTCATTTACATGGGATGAAGTTGCACAAAAAGCTTTTGATCCACTCAAACACACATTGACTCATACACCATTATTGTATCCACTCGATTATCATCGAGATTACTTTTTGTATTTAACTGCATTTGATGTCACTATTGGCAGGGTTTTCATTCAGGAAGATGAGTTGAACGATGAACATGTGATATATTATTTGAGTAGAAACATTACGAAAACTAAGATAAAATACGCACATGTGGAGAAATTGGCCTTGGCAGCTGTTCAAGTTGTACAAATATTTCGTTGCTACATTCTCGTACGTAAAACAACATTGATTTCAAACTGCAATCCCATGGTTTACATTCTTATGAGACAATTCCTAGGGGGGAATATTCTAAATGCATAGTTATCCTGCTAGAATTTGATTTAGAATTCATAAAATCTAAGTCCAAGAAATCATTGGTGTTTTTCAAATTGTTATGTGACTTTTCCTATACCGAGACGGAAATTGTGGTAGAGGATTCGCTTCCAGATGAATCTATTTTTCTTATCAATACTTTAGACCCTTGGTATGGATATATTATCATGTATCTTCAAAGCCAGACTTTTCAGCCATAATTAACTAAAACCATCTGTCATCGTATTCGGTACCAATCCCAACAATACACTATTGTTGGTGCTACACTTTATTGTTGTGGTGTTGATTCTATCTTCAGACGATGTTTGACTCATGAGTAAAACAAAAAAGCATTAAATGACTAGGATTATGGAGCTTGTGGTGGTCATATGTCATATTTTTTCACCACCCTTTTTTTTGTGCTGGGTATTTTTGGCCTTCAATGCTCAAATATTGTATAACTACAGTCCATAAAATGCCACAATTGCCAAATTTACGATCAAAAAATGCGTGCAACTCCTACTCCTCTTCACCCAATCATTGTTCCTGGTCCTTTTGCAAATTGGGGCATCGATTTTCTTACATGCAATGCTCACTCGATAAGGGGGCATGGGTATATTATCTTAACAGTGGATTAATTTAAAAAATAGGTTGAGGCGATCCATACGTATAAGGATGATGGAAAAATTGTAGCTATTTTCATATTCAATCATGTGATTGCTAGGTTTGGTGTCCCACAAGCCATCGTCACAGAAAATGGTAGCCATTTTGAAAATTTTATGATGACCAAACTTATTGTGAAGCTAAGTTTTAAAGGAAGTTAACAAACATCCACTAATAAACATATATGTAGCAAATTAATCACACACAAAAATCAAACCATCAACACACAAAAGACAAATTGGCGGAAAAGGCAGAGAGCCTTCAACATTCCTCATATTCTCATTATTCAAATAATTTTTATGATACATACAAATACACGAGGAAGTTGTCTCAAGATAGTGTGTTCTATCTTGAACAAACTTGGTTGAGACATTTTCTCAACAAACACTAATATAGGAGAACTAGTTGGAGAGAATCTCTCCTCCTAACTAAACTCCCTAGTTTGAGGAACTAACTCCTAATTCTCTTGATTTAATTTATTTAATTGAATATTTGGATTTATAATTTATTTAATAAGAGAGTGAGGATAACATTCCCCCCCTCAATGATAAATCCAAAAAGAACAGGAACCATCTTCCAAGTTCTCAATTTTCTCCTCAAAAATCATTGCTTGAAAAAACTGCCAAATCTGGATGCTGAAAAAAACTCAAACCTAAAGAGAACATGAATCATATGCACGTCTGATTCATCTTTGAATGTCACTTGACAAGTTCATCACGTGCTAAGCTGTAAAAGGATCCAACTGTCATTTTCTTGGAAACAACTTCCATTTTCCACTGACACAATTTGATGAATTCCCACTGGTGTATTTGTTGCTGATGATCACCCACTAGTTGAAGATGTCGAAAAAAAACTCAATGTTGCTTTTGCTGTGATGAAAACTACTCACTATTGATTTGTTGTTGGTCGCCCACTGGTGAATTTGTTGATGCTCACTGCTGATGAAGATGCCCACTAACTGATGAAGATTCCCACTGGTAAATGAAGATGCCCACTAACTGATGAAGATTCCCACTGGCAGATGAAGATGCCCACTGGCTGCTTTGCTGATGTTGTTGAGACTTTCAGTTTGACAACCACTTGTCAATTTCATTGACATTTTCCCCCCTTTGGCAGCTAAAAGGAGATAAAATCTTCTCCGAATTATATCTGAACTCCCCCCTGTAGGTGTAGGAGTGTTTCACTTGTGTACTACCCCGTTCAACTGCACGAGAGGACCATTATTATGTTGGCTACAATATGTGTGAGTGAATCCGATTGTAAAACTTGTATAACTGTCTCGCTGTGGATGACCATTACTAGGGATCAATCCATGAATAATTTATCTTCAATCTCGCTACTTATTGTTGTTTGTTTCATTTCTCTGATGAATGATTCGGCTTGCCACAATGGGGACAAGGATGGAGATCAAAACACTGATCTTTGAGATGACCAATTCTTTAACAATGAGAAGATTCTGGTTTGTCGGCAATTTGAGTTTGTGTGCATTTCTATTTTTCTGCACTTTTAGTTTGTGTTATTGATGTTATTTGATCAAGAAATCCTGCGCTGATGAACTTGATCGGTTTAGAATAATCAGTGATATGAAATTTGGCGTCATCTTTGACATATCCTAAGCCTTAACGATTTCTGTTACTTTGAATTTCTTCCCATGGCTTGATGATGGGTTTGGAAGAAAGTTGTACTGGAACAACTTCAACACTTGAAGCTGGTTGGATGAATGAATTCGAATGATCAGCTATATCTAGAAAAGACTTGGAAGAAACACGCTTCTCTTGCAACTCATTTCTCTGTAGTTGCGATTCTAGTTGAAGGAACTCAATCATTTCATGTGAATATTGAAGATGCACTTGAATGTCAGCAAGAGTGGTTTTGCTGATGTGCACCATATCGTCGACTGATGATAACATCAAATTGTGAAGAATTTGAGACAGTTGAATGTGTGTCGTCATGTTGCCTTGCTCGCTTTGAATTCAGGCTCATTTGTTGTAGAAGTCGGGCTTGAAAAATTGCTCACTTGAGTTGATCATTGAAATGATAGGCTCACTTGTACTGTTTGGTGATTACTGATGCTTTAAACACTTTCTTATATTGTTGATTTGATGCTAACTTGATGATGATCACTTTACTTGAAAGGAACTTTATGAATGCTGTAATGAACTTTAACCAGGCTCGCTTGATCTTAGTGCGCTTACTGTAGACACATACTTGTTTTGATGCTTACTTGAAGATTATAAGTCACACTTGTTTGATGATGATTGCTTGCTTGATTATTTTATGAACATGCTCGCTTGCTTGATTATTTTTACTTGAAATACTTGTTTGTTTGATTGTTTTTAATGACACACTCGCTTGCTGATGATTGTTGTACTTGCTTTAAACACTTGTTGTCTTGACGAATAGTATACTAGAATTCACACTTGCTTGATTGATGACCCACACTTTATGCTTTCTTGAATGTACTCACTCAATGTGCTGATTTTAAACATGAAAGGGTGTTTAACACTATTGAAAATGCACGAAAATGATAAATGATAAGTTCAATGTTCAAGTAACAACTGACTTGACTTAATAATGCACTTTAACAAATTAAATGAGGGTTTCAATTACAACTGAAAATGCACCCTTACAATTCAACTTAATTTGAATTTGATTACAGTCCAACTTGCAAGTTACAGTTTTGGATTGAGCTTATTTAAAAAATGGTACAAGTGCAATTTGCCAAAAAACTATCGTTGAATTGCTGCAAAAAATTTGTTGATGTAGATGACAGCTTGATTAGATGTTGATGTAGAAATGTCTTGACTTGAAATGCTTGATTTTGTAGCGTCCTTAACTTGATTTCTTTGATTACATAATGTGAAATGTGCTTGCTTGGAAGATCATCTTATCAAGTTGATGATGTGACGCTTTGTGCTTATGAACTTAATTGATTATGAGAACTTTGATTTCAAGAGCCTGATCAATGATTGTTTTGTTTAAGCATAATAAAGAGAGTGTTTTAATAATCTGAACACAAGTCATGCACATGCATGCATTACACATGATGTACCTAAGATCCCCTTATTCAATTTTGGGCAGATCTAGGACACAATCACCACAAAAAATATGTCTTTATTAAATATTTGAGGTACATCATCTTTCACCTTAACAACATGGTCATGAAATATTCTCAAAGTTCCAAGACTTTTTGAAAGAAAAAATTTCTTCAAAACTGACTCAACCTCCTAGAAGTAAAAATATTACTTCAAAATACAATAATTAACTCCCTTTTTTTAAATTCACTTATCACTCCAAATTTACAAAAAATAATTTCACCTTATTACTCGATAAAATCACACCTTATCTCTTCAAAAGAAATATTTTAATGCACTTCTCTTAAAAATTACATTATTCTCCACTAAAAAATCACACTTGACAACCTTATTACTCCATTACATAAAGAATTCTCAAAATTTAAAACTAACTCCTTGAGTAACTTTTCAAACAAAAGAAACTCTTTATGAAATCACGTGAAAACTGATATAAAGTTACTTTTTTAAAAAAGGGAAGAAATTTTGGATTTCAATTTAAAACACATGCACCATTCCCTTTATAAAAAATATACGTACCATAACCATACATATTTTTTCAAAAGCTTGTTCATCGTAAACTTCCATTTGCGCCTTCTGAGTTCCATATTTTGCAGATTATATTCATTATGTTGAAGAATAGATGCTCCCCCTTGCTCAAATCACATGCAATGTGAAGAGCCACACAGGATGGTCCAACTCCTTGCTAGTTATTATTGCATGCTTCCTTAGCAATTGCACACACTTTTGGAGCATTACATGAACATGAATATTTTTTCTTAGATAATGTAATTAAAAAATGCAATGAAAAATTTATTTCACACTTCGGTCCTTTACACTTGGAAATCACTAGCCTTGTTGCGTAGCAAGTTCTTGGCAGCGACTTTGTGCAACAGAGCCTTTGCTTAGCAATCTTCAATCGATTCACTGGTGGCTCGAATGTGCGAACTTTTCTTTGATGATTTAAGGAGCTTGAAGGTGAACCCTGAGCTCACACAACTTGGCCATTGCACTTTCACTGTCAATTCAAGACATGTAGCTCCAGAAAGACCACGACAAGCTTGAAGGCATGTCAGTTATTTTATTTAGAATTAGTTGCACATATAATCACAAACGACGCAAAGGGGAAGGACCAGAGAAGGGAGAATCATGTTTTTTTTTTTTTTTAAGATTGAAATGACAAGAAATGGGGCTGTATCACTAGATGGAATACATTTTGGGTTGCTTCTTCAACATTCCATCATTTTGCAACTAATAGAGGACATATCGCCCATTCAAGCAACTGAGAAAAAATGGATATCTTGTTGTAGTAACTAAATTCGAGAAATGACTAGATCTATTGTCTTTCCAGTTAAATTTAAGTGCATAGTCTTCACGCCTTTCAAAAATGAAATCCTAGAAGGTGGAAAGATAAGATTTAATATACTTGCTCTTAAATGGCTTGAAGATACCTCTACACTTAAGTGCTGGTAAAACCACTGATTCGGCCTTCTCCAATAACTAATGAATAATACTCAAGGAATCATCTCCACGCAACTCTCATTCAATAGCCATCAAAGTGGTCAAAATTGCACTTAAAAAACTTGTTTTCTCTCAAACTAAAATTCATTTGCTGATATTTTTTTTAGCAGACCTTCCACTGCTTTGATTTCGTATTATTGAAGGTGATTGATGTGCAAATATTTGTATTTTCCTGCCATTACTCCCTCAACAGCTTGATTGGTCTCATGCCACTTTCAACCAGGTTCTGATACAACATAAAGGGAGCTAACACGCAACCACTAATAAACATACATGCTGTTGGATACCTATACCAATAGGTTTCATATTTCATGATTGGCAAATTCAAATGCCAAATACGCTCTACTTTGCTGACTCAAAGATCCCATATTTCCAAGGAAAAGCAAGCTATGTACATGCCTTCATGCCTATTAAAGTGTTGATGGATGATCCAACAGTCTAATCTGGATCATGCCATGTTTCAATTTTGTTGTATAATAGAGAAAGAAATCTGTCCAAACTGTCTAATCTTGGTAGATCAATAGTTAGGCAGAGAAACTAAGGTTCCCAACTTCTTAATCTGGGGCCTTGGAAGAAATAAGGGTAGTGCTAGATAGGAAATCAAAGGAAAAAGCCAATGGAAAAGAAAAGGCACAAAAAGGGTTTGCAAGTCCAAGTGCACCCTCCAAGAAGAAGCAAAAAATGCTAGGCAAAATAGTTGGGTAGGTAAATGGGGTTGCTGAAGTGGTGTTACTTCCAAGCTGAAACTTTGCTAGTCAAATACAAGGAAAACATCATAATGAAGCATGTCTAACTTCCCTTTCTCCTGATTCACCACTCATTACTAACCTCCCTTCACAAGATGTGTTTATAAGAGAGATTCAATGTTTTATATTGGTTCTTATGGCCTTTAGAAGCCACATTTCTTGTGTAAAGTTCTTTTCATTTTGATCTACTCTTCAAGCTAAGTTGTTTTCAAGAAAACTTAGTGATATCACTCTTCATTCACCTTCCCCCTCCATATTGACCTCTAACTTGTATTATTTAACTCCCTATGTCACCCTTTCCCTACTACTATAACACCATGGTGTATAAACCCTAAGCAATGTATAAATACCCCCTCCTTGGCATTATAGCCATATGGTTCACTAATAGGGAATTGAATTAACACCTGGTTAGCTCAAGAACCCAAGCCTAACCTCCTATCTCCCCAGCACTCATTGGCCCATCCAATCCTTCATTTTGCCCAAAAAACCTTGGAAAAACCCCTTTTACCCTTATACCCACTCAAAAGCGAAGAAATGCCTAAAAGCCCACTTCCCCCGCCTTATCCTAAGGTCGGGACCCATTTTCGCTGTTTACATGAAAAATTTATGGAGAAACCCTCTTATCCTAAGTTTTGATACCCCGAACGATTTTGCGAAAAGATTTTTCATAAACTATAAATTCTGCCTTTTTCCCAAAGTTTACGATTGATTCACATTTATGAAAATACATAGCGGACCGATGAAAAAAAATAAAAAATCCCTGAGGGTCCCGCTGGGCACGAATACCAAGAAAATTATTATTTAAATCCCTGCCCGATGACCGTATCCTTCGCGCAGATTGCTGACCCGATAACTGTCCGATCGAGCCCCTTTAATCCGACGGTCGACGTGAATTTCGGAGCGGCCCCGACGTCCGACAGATATCGTCTGATATCTGTCAGACGCTGATGTCATGCAGGGTCCACGCGTCGCCTCCAGAATCCATCGGAGCCCCCTCTGACAGATTCCCCGTCGTATAAGAGGTAGCCCGATATCGCACCACCTGTCCGCCTATGTCAGCGTCCTCTTACCGCCTATGTCAGCGCCACGACCGCGCGCCCCGCCCACCACTGGTCCACCTGTCCGCCACCTCACCGCCTCCGTGGACCGGTCTTAGGCCGCCACGTCACCTAATGACGTCATGCTGACGTCATCCGACCCGGACCCACCTGCTGACGTCATGCTGATGTCATTTAAAAAAGGCGCCAATGACCCGAAAAAGCCATATTTTGCCAAAAATTGCGCGTTTTTTGCACTTTTTGCAAAAACGTTGCTGCACTCTCTGCATGCGTTTCACGACGAAAATTCTACCAACCTGCTCGAAACAACCAGGAGATCGTCAGCGTGCCTACCCACCAGCTTTTCCGACCCAAGCCATCCATCTACCAGGTATTTGTCCGTGAAAACCTCTCTGAAACCTGGTTTTTCTCTGTAAATACTAAAAACACTTTGAACACAGAAAACGCTTAAAATTCACCAGAAAACTACTCATACCCAGCTCCCTCTTGAAAAATTGACGGTCGAATTTCACTAGCCGAGCCGTTTTAGACTGAATTTTCAGTAAAAACCTGCATTTCTTCGTTCGCGCAGTCGTGAACTAGAACCCATAACCTGCACTCAATCACCAAGAAAGGTCTGTTGAACACTATAACTTGCCTTCTCAAGGAGCCAAAACAGTATTTCAATTGTTGTGGACTTGCCCTGTTACCTTGCATTTTCAATTTTCCTCTTCACTCAGGCAGTGCTCTTCCGGCCCAAGAAACAGAAGTTTATTTATCAATCAGAATCCAAACAACCATGGAGACTCCAGTTGCCCTCAATATTGCTCCCTTAAATGCCCCTCAGAGAGAGCTGGAGTGGCAAGACTTGGCAGACCTAGACTACCAAATCTTAGAAGACTCCTCATCTAAGTGCAAGTTCCACCTTCATCTACTGAATGAGCTTAAAGCTAAACATAAGGATGGGACAGACATACTAGGCATTTGGGATTCCTTCCTCCCAATATTCAAGCTCCCTCAGGTCAACCAATTCCCTGACCTGATTCATCTATGTGCTGTCTGCTATGACCCCATGCAAAGGGTTGTGCTTGACCCTACAGGTGCAGTGGTATTCTACATGACCCCTAAGGCCATCAGAGAGATGCTGCAGTTCAAGACCCAGAAGAAATTGGTCCCCTTGTCTCTAATGGATTTGATCAACCAAGGAGCCAAAATACTAACAGATGCATAGATCCTGAAGCTCAACCAATTGTTCATCACAAACTTTGACACAGTGCTACACCCTCCTATTTTTGATGGCTACCTCAATCAACTGGGTGTAGATCTTGAATACATGATTAGTTCCGTTTTGGGGTACAAGTCACTGGAATTTATTGAGGAAACTGTGCTAGTAATGATGACTATGTTCTCCCCAGGCAAGACACCAATCTATTATGACCATGCCGCATACATTTCAGATAAGATGCATGAGCAATTCTTGAACCTATCCAAAGAGAAGGTGTTCAGATACACCTCCTACATCTACCACCTCATCCTATATTATCAACATGAGAAGTTCTCCTTTGAGATTAAGAGAACAAATGCAGCAGGAAATCCAAGGTCAGTGGTGTACTGGACCTCGGTGTTTCACCTCAGCACCTACTCCCCATATACATACTATGAGTTCATAGACCTCTTCATCCATCCAGCCATGTCTTTATTCTTAAGCTCACCTCCTCCAAGACTGACTGATGAGATGCAGAGGATTCTGCAGCTATCCAAGGTATACAGCATAGGGGATTGGTACTTTTACCAACACTATACTGTAATCAGAATATATGGGTGTGAGTTACGCCCATACAGATTGCCCAAATATGTGCCTATGAGACTGTTTGCCCTAGAATATTTCAGGCAATTCGGCAATGCTGATATGGTACACTTTGCAGGCAAGGGCAAGAAGGCACAACTCAAGGTAAAAAATCAATTGGGCCACCTTGTCTTGAACAAAAGGGAAGGCTAGAAAGAAGCTGACAGGAAACTAGAATGCCTTGGCCTAAAACAAAGCTTCCTTTGGAAGCCTTATGACCCTAATATGACCATATCCTTAAGAAGGCTAAAATACAAGCTCTCCAGCTATGAACATGTGAGCATGCCCTACATTGAAAGACATGCCAACCAGCCAAAATGGAGAAGGAACACACTGGAGGAACCAGTCACTCAAGAAGAATTGAATGAAAGAGCTAGAAGGCATCTATTGAAAATGGCTGACTTGGAATCTCCTTCACAGGTATTTACTCTGCCAAAGCCTCAAGCAGGAGCAGTGGCCTCATCATTTGCAGCACATCAAGAGGTAGTACAAACCACAGGCCAGGCTCACAGCAAAGGCAAGGAGAAGGATATGGAAGAGCCACAGGCACAACAGGGGCAGGTGCAGCCACCCCAACAGGAACAACAGCAAAAAGACCAACAGGTGCAGGGGGAACAAACAACAGAGGCCCCAATGGCCACCCAGCAGCAGCCAGCACAGATGGCACCCCCAAGGCAAGACTCAAGAATTTACTCATCTGTCCTCCAAACCCCTCAAAGGTAGGACGTGAGCAGGAAAAGAGATAGGGAAACGCCCCTTATTGCATCACCAAAGAAGAGGCAAAGACTGAATCCCTTCTCTGAAGAAGAGATGCCAATGGGGCAGACTTCAGGAACAGGCCTGCCCAGCATGGAGGCCTCAGCCATCTCTTTACAACAAGAGCAAGACAGGGCAGCAGTAGGAGAGGTGAGTTCCTCAGGACAAAGGAGGGGAGGAGAAAAAAGCATTAAGCAGCAATTTAAGGATATAAAGAGAAGAAATGAACCACTAAAGCTGCAACTTTACAATCACCTACAGAATATGGCTCCTACCAACCAACAAAGGCTCATGTCTGCATTTGATGCACATGAAGGAAAAATGATCATGAGCCATTTTACACCAACAGTGCAGCAACCATAATCAGCTACAGATTACATCAGGACAAACCTAGAGGTCCTGTCAAAAGACATCCACCCAATGGATCAAATAGAGCTGCATAAACAGATGGGCGAGATGGTCTATGCCACATTGGCAGACAAGACCCTAGTTAATTACAGGCGACAGAATAGCCTGAATAACACTACTGCACAGCTTGAGTTGGAAAGGGCTTCCTCTCAAGCTAAGGACAATAGGATCAAATCTCTGGAAGAAATTATAATAGAGCTTGGGCACGATCCTAAAGATGTTAAGGCTGTGCAAGAAATCCTGAAGCTAAGGGATGCTGATATGGCAGCATTAAAAAAGATGTTAAAAATCCCAGCAACTCTTCACCCTCAAACAGAAGAGGTTGCCCAGCTCAGGCAGGAAAAGGATGCAACTGCTCTACTGATGACACTATATAAAGAGCTCATATAAACTCAGGAAAAGCTGCAGGAATCAGAGGCCACCTTACAGGCAGCATTACAGCAAAAGGAGGCAGGGCAAACCTCACAGCCACCTCCAGAAACAATAAATCTTGAGGAAATCCCTCAAGCCACTGCCCGTCCCAGCAAACAGGTACAACAGGCAGAACCATCCACCTCAGCACCAACAACGGAGCAGGCTGAAAGCCTAGACATGCAGAAGATGAGGAATGAAATTCAGGTCTTGGATTCCCAGATGTCTGAGCTAAATCAAGCCAAGGACAGTCTGGCAAAAATCAATGAAAAATACGACAAGTCCAAGCAGAATTTGGCAGAAAGAGAGAGGGAGGTAAAGGCCCTCAAGAAAAGGATAACTGATCTGGAGAAAGAGCTCACATTAGACAAAGTCACATCTGAGCTCAAGAGGGTCATATGGGGCCATATTGGCCAATCTATCATAGATCAGTGGGAGTATATTGAGGCTATCCATGAGCAAATAACGCTCATTGGAAAAGCACATAGAGAAATACAACGAGCAAGGGCATCTCTAGGCAGTATGCCTGACTTTGCCACTAGAATGATTAATGTGCTAAACTACAGAACAAGCTCCCAGCTCATCAAAATGGGAATTGGAAACAGGACAGAGACTATCTCACTAATAAAAAGGGTCCTGACATTGAGAAACCTGATCCATACCCTGGAACGAAGAGTCCAGGACATGCAAGCAGACATCAACAACTTTCAGAACAGGTTTTTGGCATTACAAAACAGAGGTCTGCCTAGCCTGCTGGAGCCATCAGGAAAGTTGCTCTCGCATGAGAAATATGCCAAGAGAGTAAACACTTTTGCACTAAGTCAGATTTCGGAGGCAGCAAGTTCATCAACGGAAACAGGACCAATAACAGGGCAGACCCTCTTCAACAGGGTAGAAAATCTATTTTTTATTATGAATGAGATTACACATTTGTTTGATGAGCCTCCTCATTTTTACAAATATGCAGAGGCCGATGAGACCATGGGGTCAATTTTGAAGCACCAATTGCCTGCACCAGATGTGTGGGAAGAGTTGATACGATTACTGTTAAATCAAAGTCAGTAATTGTGATTTTGCTTTTTAAATTTTCATACATAGGAAGACAAAGACACATTAGCAGGTATGCAGAAAGAGGCTGAGCCAACTCAACACAAGTATTCGGCCACCACAGCAGCATCAGCAGTCACAGGTGACAGGGCCGAGAAGCTACAGAAAGATACAGCTGCACTGACACGTCATTCAGCAGTTATATCAAAGCGCTCAAACGTCTCCGTGAGCTCCAAAGGTCAAAATTGTTCTGACAGGAGTTAAGAGCCTTTAAAGTTCATTAAAGATTGTAATAACTTTTCATCTGCAATCTCTGTACGAGTTAATGCAGATATTTTCCCTCTCAGATGACTCAATGCCTGAGATATTTTGTAATAGACTTCTATATATTCCCCCTCGCATTTGTTAGCAGGGGTTGGACATTGGACGTAAGAAATCTTTTGATATCTATTATGTTCCTCTTCTACTGTAAATCTTCAGAGAATTAATACAAAGGATGATGGAATTTCCAAAGCTTTGTGTCTCATGATGTCTTGCTGGTGTATTGCTGAATGTTCCAGGATTCCTGTGTATCTCATGACTCAATAATTTTCTCTTGTTACTCTTTGTTATATGTTCGTTATCTTTCATATATCATTCATGTTTCCCATGTTTTAAATATCTAATAGCAAGGAAAAAGAATAGTCTCAGGATTTAATCACAGATTACCCTAAACTCAATCTAAGCTATTATAAATGTTTTCTT
>APFE031623715.1:153312-166102 GCA_000404065.3 Pinus taeda
TCACAGTGATCTATTGTTTCAGGAATTCAAGTTTGCTCCTGAGGAATACATCCCTTTCTCACATCCCAGCTTAGTGAAGAATTCTTAACTGCTTTTCACTGGTTGTTTGCACTTCATTATCACAATCTACAATTTGTTTCACGAAATACATAAAGGCCCTGTAATTCCAGCTGCACCTAACTCAGGATTTCAAGAAACCAACAGCCACAGACTCCATTGCCCAATGGATTAATTTACCTGCAGAGAACATTTCAAAACTATCAGAAACATCCTCCCAACCAAACACAAAACAAACAAACCTTTACCTCTTAACTAGCCTAAAATCTCCACGGAACAGAGACAAACCCAACAGAGAGAGCCCTCTCTGATTACAGCTGGGCTAGAAGCTGTAATCCAAAGATTGGTTAGTGGTTACCCCGGCCGTATTCCCTTGGGAGTCATAGGGAACAACCTGGGTGTTAACACATTACATGTACAGCATAAACTTGTCCATTCTAAGACCCCTATATTTCAACATCGAGAGACCACATTATTGTTAATTGAAATACCTAGACAAGGAAATTACTTTGCAAGATTAACTTTGTGTCCTATTGGACTTTTATTATCTGGTATATATGTTTTTCATATGATGTCTTCTTTCCTTGTGAGAGGTGGTGATGGAACTTCTCACGGTGTATAAGAGTTCTTTAAGAGAATTCTTTGAGTGACACTCAGCTTCCATCACAAATGTAAACATGCCAGTTTTTTCCCATTTCTCATCAGAATGACGCTATTTTGTTTGTGCCTATAGTGATTTTTTCCCCTAATAGGATACTAGTACTGTTTATAATAATAAAAAATATGAAGATAAAACTTGTACACTACAAATTACAATCAAAGTTTAATTCATTTTACATGGCATTCTCTGATTAGACAGGGTTTCTGGATTATAGTTCGAAGTCTAAAGATTCACTTGTGGATTCAATAAAGACAGATAATAATTTCAAAAGATCTGAGAATTTGGCTTTCAATCCTAAGCCAAAGGTGAGCTTAATTGGTCCATATAATTATGCTTGTATATGTGTTGTTCGATTTTGTTTATGTGTTTCCAATGCCACTTTAGGACCAAATACACATTTCTTTTAATCTTCACAAATTGTCAATCATATTTTAAATTCATAGTTTTCTATTGCTTATTCGTATTCTAAATTGTCCCTTGCAAAGTTTACCTTTCTGATCTCAAAATATTTGACTTACTACAAATTCCTATGGCAGGCAATGACGTGTACCTAAAAAAGACATCAAATTCTAGGATCGATAGCCCTGAATTTCCTGTAAGATGCTTAACACTTAAACAAATCACTGAACTTCTTTAACCATTAGAACCAAGCACTTCAAATTTATTGAAAGGTCAATACATCTTTCTTAATTATTTAAAGACTAATGAACAATGGTATATCAATTACTCATTTTTAACATTCACGCAAACAATGCACCTTATAATCCAACACTTACCTAATGGATTCAGTAGAGGAATATCCCACAATAAACACACACAAAGTAGAAGCAGCTCCAGCTAGTCCACTCCCACTTAAATCCACTTTTTTCTGCAAAAATCCAAATCCAACATTATGAAATAAAAACAGGAAAATCCATCAGCCCAAGCAACCATATTCTTTCAATGCTACGAAACACAAAACCCTGACTCCTCTAATTCATTCAAATATAGAAGAATGTGATAAATTCTGCTTCATAAATCACTCTTGGTTCAGTTTTCCTTACTCCAGGCATAAGAAAACAATTACCTTTGCATCAATTTCTAGCGGAACTCATGAATTTAAAATCAAATACACTGTTACGGTTCTATCCTTAGAACGCAGTTCTGAAAATTCAATTTCCTGATGATTTACTAGCCAAGACCACGAACCCAGAATGCTTCAAATTCATATTTCAGAAATCTAAAGATCCCCCTCGATAACTTATTATTGTCCCATACCCATCTAAAAATTTTCCAGCCATGGATTATTAAAACCCTCACATTCTGCAAAATTAGTCTTACTAGCATAATAAAATCCTGTGCAAATAATTTCAGTTAAATAGAATATCCATAGCTTTGTATTAGTACTTCTAATTTCTTCATTGTTCTAAAAAAACCCCTGGCAATTACTTCTTACTTTCGAATACCAACTTAATGCTACCAAACCGTAACCTCTAAAGACCCTCACATTTTGCAGAACAAATTTAACTAACCCCATAAAACGTATAGTAGAATGTCCAACCATCGCATCATATTTAAATTTCCAAAATTTTCATTACCTGCATACTCGTCCTAGTTACTCTGTACTCTCCAACCCTAACTTCTAAAAACCATTGCAAGACTGACTTTGTTTAATTAACACCACAACACCTCGCATAAAGAAACTCAATTAAGTAAACTATCCAGAGCTTCATTCAATACAAACTCCCTGTTATCTTAAGAGAGGGGAGTGGATAATGAACACACCTTTTGAAGAAAACCCTGGTGCCTCTGATCCTACAACTTTCCACACTTTCCGCAAATGGGAAAAAATTTCTTTTCCACAAACCCTGTATCCAAGGATTACCATTTTCTTTAATATTTTAGCCACCCAAAAACCAAAAGATTTTCCCTCAACGACAGGAACAAAAAACTAAAACCCCATCAAAATTACTCTGCTTTCGCTCTGAAACTTAGTAAACTCTGAGCATTGTAGACAAATAGAGCCAGCATAATATTTTCCATGTATACAATAGATAAAAAAACTATTACTTCGCAAACTCAAAACCCCTTAAGGTTTCAAAATGCTGCAAAAACATTGGAAAGAATATTACCTTACCACTATTAACAATTTTCAAATCTCCAGGATATATGAGATGGATGAGAGCGTGGCCTTAACGTCCCTTTTTCTTGTGAGGCTGTTGAAATAGACGAAACTCCCCCAACTTCTATTGCACATAAATCAAAGAACGAAGAAGAAATAGAATTGCTACCCTCGTCAACGAATGATATGATAAAGCCGAAGCACAAATTAAAATAGGGTCTTGCTTCACCCTCACAATATTGACTCATCTCCTAGACAGTTGCGTGTTTATCAAAAAGACTGTTGCGCAAGCTCACGGAGTATGGAAAACATGTCCACAAAAGAATGGCTGAATTTGGGGCATGAAAATATGCCCACTATCTATAGATCACTTTTTAACAAAAGGAAAATTGACTTCGGCTTTAAAGCACTAGTTGATGTTAACCCTACATAGACGTTTATGGTATATAGTTAAATTCACGGAAATAGCATAAATCTATCTTATACTTTAAAAAGGAAAATTGTAAAAGTAAATTTATGTTAATTTATTTATTTCAAAGTTTTTTATTTTTTAAATTATGAATTTGTTTTCCTTTACAATTTTTTATACCAATTACCTCAACATTTTTAAGACACTTATATATTTTTCAAAGTGAATCATTTATTAGCCACCCTAAATGAAAAAGAGGTTGGTAAAGCTCTATAACCTATCAAATTTGTCCATAATCTTATTATATTTGTGCATAATCATGAAGTTAGAATAATTTCTTGGGCATACATCAAGGCCACTAAGCCCCACAAACATGACACAAACCACATGGCACATAATCATAGAAGCCATAATGATTTGACATTAATGCACACAAAGCAAAAACAATGCATAACAATGATTATAAATTCAATCATTGCTTGGATAAGGTTAGCATTCAACAAGGGTTCCTCATGGTATGGTCCCAAACCATCATTAGTAAGTTTAAGATCAAAATTGCAAGCTGTAACTATAATTAACTTGTTAAGCTTGATTTTTTTGGTTTTATATTAAAAGAATAGTTAGGGTTAGTGTTAAGAATTTGTCATTTTAGAGTTTTAATGGATTTTTAAGTTAATTTTTTCAATGTTTTGTGTTTTTTTTTATTTTTATTTTTTAATGTTTATTTTTTAATGTATTTGTAGTATTAATTTATCTGTTAATTGATTGATTCATAAGATTAATTTTTATAAATATTATTACGCCAAGAGGTATTATATAGTTTAACATGGTAGCAATGTTGTAAAATGTAATGTTATGTTATGTTGACTCATCAACATAACATTACATTAAAGAAAAATAAAATTAAATGCTTAGGTTGGTCATTTGATGGGTTTTCTCATGTTGTTTTACAAACCCATGGTATTGCATGGTCCATCGTATTTGTCTATGGTATTTGTTATGATGAAGCATATTTAAAGGCTTGAGGAAATACATTATGGAATGCAAGAGTACTAGCTTAGATCCATATTAACTTCGAAGTTAATCTCTCTTGTTGCTTGGTAGATCTAGATTTAAAATGGATCTAGGATGGGTAGTATACATATAAGGTATGTGTATTCTAGCTACATAACGACATCTTGCATGATACATTAGTATTCTATGATTGGTCTTGAGATCAATTAATAGTTAAGCTTGAATTAGCCTTAAACTTGATTGATAGTTAAGTTTGATTAGTGGTTAAGTAAATGATTAACCATTAATCCTTATTAATAAATAATTCATGATTTATAATTATTATGATTAATTTAATACTAGATTATTTAGGATTCTCACAAAACCATTTGATTTGATTGACCCTTAAGTAAATATTATTATTTTATTAATATTGTCATGGAAATTATTTTATTATTTTATCATTCTTTATGACTTGACAAGTTTGACTTCCTCAAATTAATTTATGGATAGAGGAATAGATTGGGGGATGATGGGGGCCATCAACAGAATGAGAGGGTTGGTAACATTAACGAGGGGCTTGGTAACATTCATGAGGGGGGAGATACGTAGGAGGGTTCTCTTTTGTCGAAGGAATTCTTTTGAGGGGGAGGGGGAGGATTTTTGTCTTTGGGGAACTTGTGGGTTGGAGAGGTTTTGGGTTATCACAAATAATGGTGGATTTTAGTGTTGGACATTAGAGGGGTGTTGACATGGGAAACTCAGACACACTATGGTTGTGGTTTCGACTTGGTATTAGAGGGCTAGGGAACTTGTGGAGGTTTCCTTGGCTACGAAGTCGAATAGACTTTCCTAGTTGGCAGGGTGACATATTCAATCGGGTGGTCCCTGAAGGAGCACTGCAACCGAGGCACCATAACTGGGTATTTTTCTTATTGTTTGGCTATGTTATATAGATGACTCATAAGTAGGTTTTTAATAATCTTTTAATATATTGTGTCAAATATATTTCTTTGTTAAATAAACCCTTTTTTTATATGTTGTGAAATTGTAGAAATTTTGTCATAGTTTGAGGACAGAGGAATGGGTCCTTACATCTCCCAAACAACTCACTTTACTTTACATATTAATATATGTTTGTAGTATTAAGATTTCCTAGAGCAAGGATATTTAGCTAAAGCCCCCATCCTCATAGTGTAAGGAGCATATGCCCAATGCTCTAGTGAAAATGTGTCACATTGGACCCCACTTTTTGGACTTAGTCCAAAAATTTACATGTAAAAGTTTGCGCAAAATAGTGAATTATCAATTCATGAAATGCTCCTATCAAGTTGAGCATAGTTAATATACATTCACTGTGGTTTTTATATCAAATAAATAATGATTCAATTATAGTAAGTTGTTAAGGTGAAAATGTATTGCTTAAAGGGGGAACTTTCCAAGTAATGGAGATAGAAATAAATTGGTTGTGAAATTGAGTAACCTAATTCCAAAGTGACTCAAAATATGCATAAATTTAAAATATAAGCTTAATATTTAAGGCAACCATAGAAAGGACATTAGGTTATAGGATGCCAAAGTGCACCAATAAGCTACCAATAGCCAGGGCCCTAAGAATAAAGGACTAAGTAAACAAAGACTTCTTAGTCTTAATTGAAGGCTTGAAAGGACTTGTTGGCGCATAGGGGTGACCTAGGGTTCAGAGCTAAGCGAGAAAAACTCCCTCAGACATTAGCATTTTTCAAAATTTTCAAATAGGTGACGTCTTACCCAAGATATGTTAATGGGTTTGCAAGAACATTTGAAGGTTTTGAAGGGGAAAGGGCATGTAGAGATGACTTCAATTCCAAACGATACACCTAAACTATGGTATTTGTCATACATTGTAGATATAACCATTTAAAAGGAATTACATTCATATTGTGTGTTATAATATCCCTAATGAACTACAACGCACATTGGTTAAGTGTAAAGACATTGCATAATCAACAAAGTAACCATTCAACATGAGTTCAATATACAAGCACAAAAAAAACTATGACACTCAACAAGGGAACATAGCTTCACATACATTGATACCATTAACGGCATTATGCCTCAACTATAAAATATCAACACAAGACATTCACCAAAAGCTCTACAATGACTTCATATTTCATTCATTTATCCAACACTTTATACAAGATGAGTATAGAGTAGAACATTAGGAGAGAGAAGAAAGTTATGTGTGTCTTTCATGTTATATATTTGCATGCAACGTCCTATTAAATGTTTCAACATGTTTTGACACCCATAAAATGTAGATTTCTTATCATTCTCTTAGGAAGGATATGATGTCTTACATCCTTATAAGTATAGAGCTTTTCATCGAAATGTGGCCACGGAAATGGAACAACCTTCTACTTTGTAGAAGTTCTTTTGTTCCATCTTCTACTTTGTAGAAGTCCTTTTTCCCCAAGCTAGTTGGACTCATTAGCATTGTAGAAGTTCCAAACTTTAGTGATACAATATTTGACTAGCATTCTCTACAAATTATTGATGCCAGGATTATCACTTATTGATCCTTGGACCTCTTCATCTATTATTCTAGAAATGTACTCATTTATCGACATCACCATTATTGAAAGTGAAATTTAATATCACTTGTTTTCATATTTTTCATGCATATTTGAGTAAATTCCAAAAGAGGTGTCTCTAAAAGGATGACAAGGACCAAACAAATATTTTTTCATGTTCAAAACACCCACTTATGTTCATAACATTAGTTTTTAAATGAACTTTGATTCCATCTTGCTTGACATGGGTTCATATGACAACCCAACTGATGGAAAAGGCCCATTCCAGTTAAGGTAATTGTAACAAAATTTGTTGCTTTATGTCACTTTCCTTTATACCAAATTCTACTTCTAAGGTCTTCCATGCTTCCTAGGAAGATGTAGTTGTTGCTACCTTGCACAAGGACTTATCATCCAATGCATGTTTTATAAGATCCAACACTAAGGCATCACATACTTCCTCATATGGGTTATTAGACCGATGCTCAATCAATTCTTTACAGCAAAGAAAAGGTTTCATTTTGACAAATCCCAAAAATTAAATTTTTTACCATTAAATTTTGGAATTGTACACCAACCTACCTAGAGGTATGCAACAACAGAAAGAAGCAAAAGATGCATAGCTTTTTAGAGGTAATGTCTAAAGCTTGTGTCAAAGTGATATGGGCTTCTTATGGGAGTTTTTCAATTTCCATTTATGCAAGTCCAACCATAACTCGTCGACAACCTGAAACTTATTTGGAACCTAATGGATTGATTATTACTTGTACTTGGAGTTGGCAACTTCCTACAAAATATCATGAACTCATTATTGAATTTGTTGGATACATTCCTCAAAATTGGTTGTTTTAATCATCTCATTCCAAGTATAGGATGTATCTTCGGTGTTATACCATGAATATAGCTACATCAATTTGTTCCAATTTTTGGGACCCCAAGCACACTAGAAAAGGCTTGTAGCCAATAGAAATATGAAGATTTATGTCAAATTTACGTTAACAATATAGAGGTTTTCAACATGTGTATATGGATGCTTGAAATTGTATACTCTAAAGACATCTATAATAAACCTATTGACTACTAATTTTTATTTATCAATCTAGGGATGGAAGGCAGTGGATTTCGTCAAGCTTGATGTTACATGTGAGCTAAGGAGGGAGTGACAAGGTATGATAGGCAATGTTAAGGCATGCTAAAGGTTGAGGAAACATGCAAAGGTATGCCAGGTGCTAGGGTGTGTCAATGCATACCAGGGAGTGTTATGGTGTATCAGGGAAACACAAGGGAGCGCTAGTTTAAAATGGATGGAAATGAATGAATAAGAGTGTGTGACAGGGAGTGTCAATTAGTTCTAGGTGTGCTAAGGTGGGAGTGACAAGGTATGCTAGGTAGTGCCAAGGAATGCTAGAGTGCCAGGGTGACATGCCAAGATGTCCCAGGTGCGAGAGTGTGTTAATGTGTGCAAAGGAGTGTTAGGGAGTGCCACAAAAACACAAGGGAGAACTAGTTAAAATACGACCACAGTTGGATGTGAGCCTTGTATTCGTAACATGTTAAGTTGTATGAGTTGAGATTTAACATGAGTAGCCTAAGATGAGTTATAGGTAGTTCTTAGGTGAACGAGGCATAGTCTAGCTGTAGTCACTGTAACTTGGTCAAGTTGTTGTAGTCAAGGTAGGATTTGGTTGGGTTCCCATGTTGCAAAAAAAGTAAGGGTAGTTATGAGAGCATGATAGCTAAGGAGTTCGAGGGCATGCTAAGGAATGAAAAGACGTGCTAACACATGCCAGACACTGTTAATGCATGCCAAGGAGTGTTAATGGGGAGTGTTAGGGCATAACAAGGGATGACTAGGTCAAAATGTATGGAGATGAACGAATAAGAGTGTGTGTCAGGGAGTGTCAGTGAATTCCAAGTGTCTTAAGGACGAACTGTGTTAGGAAAATTTTAGAATAGGACTTGCAGGAGGGAAGCCTACAATTGTGATAAGGGGATGATCAAAGCAGTTTCAAACAAAGGGAGACTTTGGGCTAGGTACAACATTATTTTTTCAATGACATGGTTGGCTTACCATGTCACAAAAAATTAAGGCTATTTATGAGGGCATAACAACTAGGGTGTGCCAACATGTGCCAAGGAATGCCAAGAAGTGCTAACACATGATAGACAGACACAAGGCATGTTATGCATGCCATGACATGCCAAGTGCTAAGGCATGGCAAGTTGTGCAAGGTGCTAGGGTGTGTGCCAATGCATTATAGGGAGTGTTAGGGAATGTTAGGAAACACAAGGGAGCACTAGTTTCAATTGCATGGAAATTAATGAATAAGAGTGTGTGATAGGGAGTTTTAACAAGTTCCAAGTGTGGTAAGGAGGGAGTGATTAGTTATGCTAGGCAGTGCCAAGGCATGCTACAGTGCTAGGGAATCGTGCCAAGATGTACCAAGTGCCAGAGCATGCTAATGAATACTAAGGAGTGTTAGTG
Organism: Pinus taeda; assembly: GCA_000404065.3. Classification (NCBI taxonomy): domain Eukaryota; kingdom Viridiplantae; phylum Streptophyta; class Pinopsida; order Pinales; family Pinaceae; genus Pinus; species Pinus taeda. Next base: position 162,574 of record APFE031623715.1, read on the forward strand.
AGTGTTAGGGAAACACAAAGGAGAACTAGGTCAAAATGCATGGAATAAATGAATAAGAGTGTGGGATAGACAGTGTGAGCGAGTTCTAGGTGTGTTAAGGAGGGAGTGACATGGTATGTTAGGCAATGCTAACACATGCTAGAGTGACAAGGAAACATGAAACCAAGATGTGCTAAGTTCTAGTGTGTGCCAACGCGTGCTTGGAAGTGTTACAAAGTGCTAGGGAAACACAAGGGAACACTAGGTCAACATAATGCATGGAAATGAATGAATAAGATTTTGTGACAGAAAGTGTCAGTGAGTCCCAGGTGTGCTAAGGAGGGAGAGACAGGATATTATAAGTAGTTATAAGGCATGCTAAAGGCCAGAGAAACATGCCAAGATGTGTTAGGCGCTAGGGTGTGCCAACGTATGCTAGGGATTGTTAGGGAGTTCCAGGGAAACACAAGGGAGTACTAGTTTAAAATGCATGGAAATGAATGAATAAGAGTGTGTGATGGGGAGTGTCAGTGAGTTCTAGGTGTATGAAGGAGGGAGTGACTCTTTTACTTATGGTGAAGCCCAAACTAGTGAGATAGCTATCGATCTTCGTGTACCAAGCACGAGGTGCTTGTTTGAGATCATACAACACTCACTTGAGTCTACACGCATGAGACTCTTGATAAAATGTCTCAAAACCTTTGTGTTTCTCTATGTACACTACCTCCTTAATAACCCCATTGAGAAATGTTGTTTTTACACCCATCTGGTGGATATTATACCCCATCTGCGTAACCAGAGCAAGAATTCATCTAATCGATGAGTACCTTGCTACAAGAGAAAATATCTCCTCACAGTCAATTCCCTCAACTTGAGAGTACCCCTTGGCCACAAATATGGCCTTATACTTCTCTATACTTTCATTTGTTTCTTGCTTCACCTTGAAGATCCATCTTAAACCCACTATTGATTTATATGTTGGTCTTGGTACCTTTTCCCAAACACTGTTCTTTGCAATGGATTCATATTCCTCCACCATTGCATCAACCCATACAGTTTTCTCTATTTCTTCCTCAAAATATCATGGCTCAATCTCTATATGCTTAGTCATAAGAGCCATGTAGCTAGTGTACCTCTCAGGTGACCTCCTTTTCTTACACAAATTTGAAGGATATCCCACATTCTCCCTCGCATCCTGCACAAGTCTATCAACTTCCATAGTTATTTTTTTGCCTTCTCTAGATGGTTTTGCTTGAGTGAATGTCTCCACTCTCCGCTCCTCAATTTGTGGCTGCTCTACAACTTCCTAAGGTTCCTCATTTGGAGCCAAAAGCTCATCTTTTTGTGGGATCTAAAGCTCCTTCTCAAGGGAGCACCACATAGCTTTCTCCTCATCAAAATTTACATCCCTTCACATAACTATCATTCTGAGTGATGGCAAGTACACATGGTAGATGTGGGGATTTTATGTGTAACCCACAAATACCCCCAATTCTACGGTCGACTCAATCTTATTCCTTGGTTCTTTGGAGACATGGTAGTAAACAGAGGCTCCAAAAATCTTGAAGTATGACACATCCCGCTTTCTTCCTGAGAAAGCCTCCTCCGGTGTAATCATGCCAAGAACCCGATGAGGACTTCAGTTCTAGAAACAAAATGTTGTATTGCATGCCCCAACCCACAAATGCAGAGGTAGACCTTGGTCATGCAACATCACTCTCATTTCTCCCAAAATGCTACGATTTTTCCTCTCAACCACCCCATTTTGATGTGGGTTGTGAGGTGTTGTCAGCTCTTGTCGAATGTCTTCTTTCACCCATAAATTTTTAAATTCATTCGACACATACTCACCTCAATTATTGCTCCTGAGAGCCTTCACCTTCTTGTTGGTTTCTTTCTCAACCAATGCATTGAATTCTACAAACTTGGAGAACGTCTCATCTTTCTTTTCCATGAAGAGATCCAACACTTATGTGAGAAGCCATCAAGGAAAAGGACAAAATATTTTTGTCCAGCAGTGGAGGCTATCAAGAATCCATAGACATCATAGTGGATCCTTTCTTGGATTTCACGCACTTTGTTGTCTCGATCATGGAATGTGGATTTTATTTACTTCCCCAAGGTACATCCTTTGCATACATCCTGCTGCTGAAGTGCTCCTTTAGGGAGGCTAGTGGCTATTTGTTGTATAATATTCAAGGTGCCATGATGCAAATGGCCAAGTATTATGTGCTAAAGTTCAACTACATCGCGTCCCTGCACTTTCTCTTCCTTAGTGCTTAATGTAGCACAATCATCCACATCTAACTTATACAGATTCTTCACACAAACCTCGATATTCTTCACCTATCCCATGGCTATGTGTCTCATGAATTCTATTCCTTTGTTGAAGATCACATCATAACCACAGTCTTCCAAACTCCAACAGACATGAGATTTTTCTTTAGGCCTAGAACAAACATGACATCCTTGACCCTGAAAGGGGAGATTGACTCCCTCTGAAATGTGACTATACCAATACTAGTCATGGTGTACCCTCCATCATCCCCTATCTTGATGTGCAATTGGAGATCTTTCTCCTCCAGGTCACTAAACAAATCTCTACACCCTGTCATGTGGAAAAATGCACCTAAGTCCAAGTACCACACACTCCCCATCACTATGTTAGACATGCATGCCATAAGGGTAGAGTCAAGGTCGAAGTGTGAAGACGAGGCTTCACCCGCTGCTCCTCCTAAAGTCATCTTGCTTGCCTTTTTCTGTGGGCACTTCGTGGTGTAATGTCTGTATTCATGACAATGGAAGCATTTATTTTTTGACAAATCTTTCTTCTTTCCCCCTTGGCTGGATTTTGGTTTGGTTTGAGATTTCTTCCCTTTTCCCTTATTTCCCTTTCCAACAAATGCAAATTTTTATTCATCCTTTTCCTTGGATGAGGTCCCATCTCTGGTATTCTTCCTTATTTCCTCCTGTACCAAATCGTACCATAAGTGTTTCCAATTCAGTAGTTTCTCCCTCCCTTTCACTTAATCTTGATAGTTATGCCAACTCTTGGGAAGGCCCAGAAGGGCTATGCTTACTAAGTCATCCTTTAAAATAGTAATAAAAACTCCTGCAAGCTCATCATGAACTTGTGCGAACCTCCTCAGATATTGCAGGATAAGTTCATTCTTCTGCATCTTGATATTTCAAATTTTATACTTGAGCACCATCTTTTTGTGGCCACTACTATTCTAAAATAGATTTTTCAGTGCCTACCACATTGCATAAGGATTTTCTTTCCCATGGAGATTGCTGACAATGTGGTCCCGTACTCCCTCCAATATTATTCCCCACACCTTGGCTACATCTTTCTTCCAATGAGAAAGGTTTTGGGCATCAGATTCTGCTGGCTTTATAACATCTCTTTTGATGTATTCTAGCAATCCATTATCATCGAATACCTCCTCCATGTGATCCTTCCATTCAATGAAATTAAAGTTGCCTTCCAAGGCACACTCTAGCCTCATCTCGTTGAAGGTCATCTTCTTAGCTCTTAAGAGATCTTGCT
>APFE031623725.1:0-27274 GCA_000404065.3 Pinus taeda
ACACATCTGTTGGGCATGTGAGCCTACATTACAAAACTGGCCGACCTTGCACATATAATTTATTAAGAATAATAAATTCAAAATATAAGTACTGCTCATCGGATTAAGACTATTTTATATGGATTTTACACCTCTCAGAAAGAGGAATCCAACAAAAATATTAGCCTCTTAATCTGAGCATCAGAACATGGAGTTTGGACCTAGTTGTCCAAATTTAACATCGCTCGAACGACCTCGTCCGAGTCCTGCCTAAACGACCTCTGGAACGACCTCCCGAATGGCCTACCTGAATGACCTCCCGAACAACCTGCCTGAATGACTGTCTGGACAACCTGCCTGAATGACCTGCCTGAACGACTGTCCGAACGACCTGCCTGAACGATTGTCCGAATGACCTACCTGAACGACCTACCTGAATGACTGTCCCAACAACCTGCCTGAACGACCTACCTGAATGACCTACCTGAACGACTATCCGAACGATTTTTCTGAACGATTGTCCGAACGAGTTTCCTGAACGACCGTCCGAACGATTTTCCCGAATGACTATCCGAATGAGTTCCCGAACGACTGTCTGAATGAATTTTCTGAACGAGTTTACATCTGACTTCCGCTCGTCATGTGGGCTCATCCACACACTTCAGAACTCCTTGTTCACACTTGTTGATTGAATGATTGATGGTCGTTTGCCTCCAAACGCCCTCTAATATATACAAGCGGGTGGCGGGTTGTGTCACCCGGCTGACCCACACCAAATGCGTGGCCGACTCGTTCATAATGTGTTGTCTCACCCAGAGGATGGTCAGCCCGCCCAACTCATGGAACCGCCCCCTCAACTCGCCCAAGGTTCATTTCGTTTCATGTTTCACACGCACTTCACATGGTGGAGTTGCCCTGCCCGTCGCACGAACCGCAGGTCCTGACACTAGGGATCCGGTCTACGTGGGTCAACAAACATCAGAATGCACAATTTCTAATACATATCTTCTTCTCCTATCATAATTAGTGGGGAATTCATCTTTGTGAATTTTACCTAATGCACAACCTTCACAAGAAACATATTCATTCTTTAACATAGGGAGACCTTCAACCATACTTTGGTTTTGCAGCAACAATAATTCATGATAATTTAAGTGACCATACCTTCCATGCCAAATAATTTTGGTTGACATGGTTGTAGAGGTTATTGCTTGATGACTTTTGTTGGTAACATCAAACTTGTATAGGCCTCCAATTCTGACTCTTGAAGCAATAGGTTTGTACTGATCCAACAAATATTTCACTATGCAATGTGTTTTGAAGAATTCAACCTTCAAGTTTTAATCTGTAATTGTAGGCACAAAGATTAGTTTTTTCTTGATCCTAGGCACATACATAACATTATGGATGCACCTGATGCTGCCATTTGGTAAAGTCATAGGTATATTGCCATATCCCATGATATTATATGCATGATCATCTCCAAGGTAGATGTTTCCACCATTGCTAATTTCCTTCAAGTTTTTGTATTAGTCCTTATTACATGTCATATGAATTGACGCTCTAGAGTCCACAAACCATGTATTAACATCATCCATTTCAGCTGACAACGCAACATTAGACACAAATAACTTGAGATTTTTGAGATGATAATTTAGGGCTTCTCCTGCAAAATGTTCTGACTGTCTTCTATGTTTATGTCTAGATTCATCATTTTTCTTCATATAGTAATCTTTGGTCAAATGCCCACTTCTTCTATAGTAAAAGCATTTCATTCTAGATGACATACCTTGATTTGGTTTCAGATATGGCCTTTTCTATGATGAACTTCCTCCCTTGTTTACTCCTCCTTGTTTCCCTTTAAAGAATATTTTCTTCACCACAAGTGCCAAATCTGGATTCTAAGGCTTCAAGTTCTTGTGCCTCTCTTCTTCCTGCAATAGTATACCTATCAACTCCTAAAAGTTTGGCGTTTTCTCCCTTTCTGTAAGACCTGTAATAAACACCTGGTAATCTTCTAAAATTCCATTTAATGTGACTATTACTAGATCAGTATTAGCTAGTGACTCCCCTATGTCTCCCAACTTATCTTTCAATTCTTTAATTCTGAAAATAAAGGCATTAACTAATTCGTTCTCTTCCATTTTAATATACAAGAGCTTACTTTTCAAGAAGAGAACTTGACTTGTGTTTTTAGTCTCATATAATTCCTTAAGTGTATTCCAAGCTTCAGTAGAAGTCCTACAATCACGGATATGAGGAATTATACTATCTTTGATAAACATTCTAGGTAGTATCTTTTCTTTATTTTCTCGCTTCTCCTAGTCTTCAATTGTTGCAATGGTCATGCCTGCAACATGTTTTGCTTCATCCCCCTTTGTAATAGTCCAGGTGCCATAACCTTTGAGTAGTGTCTGTAGCTTGAATTTCCAGTAGATGATTTTGTGCGATCTAGTTTGTTAGCTTCGCTCAAGTATGTCTCTGCAAGAGGATTTTCTATCCTCTCCCAATGTTTTTCAAAAAGTACCTTCACTAGCTTCAAATGGATTTAAATAAATACTAAAGGAATTTTTTTTTTTATTAAAACTCCTTTATCTATTGGAGAAAATACAAAGCCCTTCCTTTCTTTCAAAACAAAATATGTATGAAACCCAAAAAAATATTCACAACTCCTTTAAAAAAAGCTTCAAGTTAATGTTCCCATATACTCCTTAAAGCATATATGAGAATGCCATTTTTAAAAAAAATATATATCAAGAATTAAAATTAAAAAAATCAAAAATAAAAAACTAATATTATTATACACTATTTGTTAATCTCCTTTAAATATCAGTTTCTTTTCATTTCAAACCTTTAAAAATAATGGATCTTTTCATCTAACTCTTCCCCTTTTGTTTTAAAAATTATATTTATTACCCTACCCAATACCCGACCCTCAACAAAGGATAGAAAGTTAGATGTGATTTTGACTTATATGTCCAACACATATCTCGACATACCATATGAGTGGTGCATTCGTAGATTTCTCGGTTTCATAAGTTTGTCATCATAACACAATTGTCACACAGTTGGAGGATGCGGTGGCAGAAATACAATTGTTTTAAGCTTACCAAGGACTGCTCCAACTCATGCGATCTAGAAAAGTGATCTTTGCTTCCTCAAGCTTCTCTGGGCTAGGCTGCTTCTCACCACACAACTTCAACACATTGGTTGTTTTCTTCACCAAATATACTCCTCCTCTATTCAGCATATCCACTCTTTCACAAGCTCTAGCAGACTCGGCTCGACAAAGTGGCGGAGAGCTCGAATAGGCTACTCTGACTCTAGATCGCTCTTGTAAAGACAGCTCATCTTGTCCAGCAACTCAACTCATCCAACCACTGCCTCTCCAACAAATTGAGCTTACTTACAGACAGCTTGGCTTATGGCAGCAGCAACACTATAGGCTACTCAGCTCGTCGTCTCCACCGTGCAGGAAACCGTCTCCAAACGAGGGTGTTGCAAGAAACCGTGACTCGATTCAATCCAAGACTTCAATCCGTTCGAAACCACCGCGGTTAAATCATGGTCGGTATCTCTCATCGAGCCCACAGAGGTGTAAACAAAAAAGAATGCTCCCACTCCACCGCTGAGTCACATGCACAAACTTCAACAAACAGACTCCTTTCACTCGACTTAACCACAAAAATATAAAACTGCTTGACGCTCACACGACCCACAGCAGCAATACTAACATGGCCCGATGAGACAATCGCTCACACGACCCACAACAACGATACCAACATGTAAGATTTTGAGAACCACAGATCTAGATCTACAAAACAATAAACAAGCTTGCAAGAGAAGGAAGGAAGCGAGCAAGAATTGAGAAAAGAATGAAATCCATTTATTATACAATATTGGTTTAGAATATATACATAAAAGCAACTAAGTTAAGCTTAGTTGTACATGCAATAACTAAAGCTAACTAAACCTAAGTGTCCTTTATGTTATGTTAATGTGTACATGTGCCACATGCAAGCAATAAGTAAACTAGAGCTAATCTAGGTGCATGTGCACTAACACAACTAGTTTAAGTGCATGTACACCAACACCCCCCTTAAGCATAACTTAGGTGAGTGTGATGCAAAATGAATGAGTCCCGGCAACACGGCCATTTTAGGTACCCATATACAATGCATAAAAAAAGGAAGAAATAGGGAAAACCCAGTGGGAAAAAAAACCCCCCTCAAAAATATAATGCAAAAGTAGAGAAAAGACAACTGCTAGGCAGTCGTGTCCTTCACCTGATCTCGCAGGAATCGAAACTTCTGCTCTTGAAATACTTCTGGACGAGCACTTCCTGGAGTTCGTGATACGTGAACCTTGGTGGAAGCCCTGGGAGCGTCTTCAAGAAGGCGTCCTCGTCCATTTCCTGAGCATCGATTTCTGCTTCGTTTATCACCGACGCCTTTATTCGGCTCCTTCACGCGAGGATTATCATTATCAGGCAAAGGAACAGAACCGCGGCTGCCGAGCCCATCGTAATCCCAGCAATGCTGCCAATGCTCAGGGAATTACTAGACCCCGAGGCCCCGTTAGGCGGCAACTTATCGAGGACCTTTATATAGGCCCTGTATGTACTGTTTTGGTTCGGTGCCGATTTCAGGCTTGACAGCGGGCCATCAGCGAGGTAACACGATGACGAACTGCTGCGGAAGAAGGCGACGGTGCAGGAGCAATTAGCAGTGCACAGGCTCGTGCATTTTTCGACTGTGGAGACGTTTGCTTTAGGCTTCAGGTAGTCATTGGGAAAGTAATCCACTCCATCGAGGGGCATAAAATGGTGGGTAGCCGTCGGTTGGCTGCATGACGGCTCGCCGGCGCTGCTATAACATCCCTGCATCATGTCCAGGTAATGAATTTGGTCGAATTGATCCCGCATTCCGTAGCCCGGGCAGCTGCACTGGCCGTTGACACAAATTCCATAAGGCCCACAGGCACTAGGCAGTATGCAATTCTGATTGGATGGGTCCAGTTCCCAGTCCGTTCTCCAGTTTCTGACATTGTTCTGTCCCAGTGCCTGAGCGACCCTTTAAACACGAAGGCTGCCATCGCTATCAAGTCTCAGAAATCTGTACTCATTCTCGTTGTAGAAAGGAGCCATCGGCAACGACCAATTCCCTTTAGCACAACCAGAAGAAGATAAATTGCGAATCGTCCCATTAAATGAAACTTGCAAATTCCGGGCCGTATAGACTGCCTCGGAGCCGAGAGCCAAAGAATTATAAACGTACGGCCTGAGAATGCCCTGGTAGTCTAGCCCGGGAAGACCCAGAGACCAATAAGGCTCCTGGGTTAAGCTGGTATAAAACAACACTAACCCTCCTGGTTCCATAACCAGCTTATAAGATCCAGCGCTTGCATTCTTCGCAGATGAATTCGAAACAAGTGTTTGCCCACTCTTCAGAATCTTCCCGGGCACGAGCGTGTGCATGGGATGATCCCAGCTCTGCCACACGAGATTCGAACTAGCGGACCTGAGCGAAGAATTCGTGGTATTATATACCTGCAAATTACCGTTGCTTGCCATTAAAATGCCTTTAGCTTTACCAGTACCGATATTCCAGACCACGGTTCCATCCGAGTCTTCCAGTACTATGTTCTCATCTTCATCAGACCAGTTCTCATCGTCATTAGAATGCTGGTCTGAAGTTTCATCTGCACACTCATCAATGAGTGGTGATGGAAACTTGGGAACAAGTTCATCTACTGGTGCATGCGAAATATCTTCGTCAAACTTTACACTCTTTTCTTCATTTGCATGCGTAAGTAGCAAAGTAGAATCAACTTTACTATGACCAAGAGAAAAGAGAAAAGATTGCCATATTTCATCCTGTTTTCCAAACAATCCTTCCAAAATTTTCCATACCTCATTTGGAGTTGAACATGATTCAACATGAAATAGCAGTTCTGGAGAAATAGATAAACATAGGATGCCGAAGGCCTCGTCCATGCGATTGAAATATCTTGATTTCTCTATTGCCGATGTTGGTTCAACTTCTGTTTCCATGGTTATTCGAAATAAGCCTCTACTTCTGAGATGAAGTTGAATCTTTGGCTTCCATTCGAAATAATTATATGGAGTGAGAATTGCTGATTGTGGAAACTCCAATTTAGACTCCATTCTTTGTTGTTGCTTCAATCTTCTAAACCTGCAAATAAAATTGCTTGTGCATTGATTACAAATCCCAATGCTCTGATACCATGTAAGATTTTTGAGATACACTGATCTAGATCTGCAAAACAATAAACAAGCTTGCAAGAGAAGGAAGGAAGCGAGCAAGAATTGACAAAAGAATGAAAAATTAATTATACAATATTAGTTTTAGAATAATTATATAAAAGCAACTAAGTTAAGCTTAGTTGTACATGCAATAACTAAAGCTAACTAAAGCTAAGTGTGCTTTATCTTATGTTAATGTGTACATGTGCCACATGCAAGCAATAAGTTAACTGGAGCTAATCTAGGTTCATGTACACCAACACAGCTAGTCTAAGTGCATGTATACCAACACAACTAGTCTAAGTGCATGTACACCAACATAAATACATAAAAATAAAGGCACATGCACTCTTTAAACTAATACTCATAACAGAACATAGACTAATGTTATATACGGTATTTATAATTAGAGTGTAAGTAAAATACTCATAACATAACAGACTAATGTTATATGATATTTAAAAGTACGCTATTTATAATTAGAGTGTCAGTAAAATACTCATAACTGAACATAGACTATTGTTATATACGCTATTTAAAAGTAATTATACACAACAATCTTATATATAACTTATTATGTATTATATATACACATTTTAAGCTAATGCTGATATTGTTAAATTTGCCACTTATTTTTATAAATGTCTGTGACAACAGTTTACAACAACATATTAGTTTGTCTCTCAGTACATATCGGTCTGTGTGATGTAATCATTTATGATATATTTTAGTATTTTTTCTTTGCAAACATGTTCTTTGTTAGTGTCTCTTCAAAATTATATAGAGTATGTACTTTTTCTTAAAAGGTTATAGTTCAAAATTAGAGGGTAGAGTATGTATGTCTTTGTAAACTTAGAAGTCAAGTTGTTGCACAGAGATAAGTCTTTTATTCTACGAACAAGAAAATCAAATGCATCAATTTGGTGTCTAACTTAAAAGTAACCCTAAATTAGATTAACCTTATATTTATATATTATTTATTTTTTATGATAAAATACATTATATATAAAACCAATTTACCCAAATATTAATATTAGATCGGAAGGTATTACAACATTAATATATTTTAGCTTTACAAAATATTATACATAGTACAACTCTAATATTATATTATTATATAATATATTATTAGTACTATTATATTCATTATAATAAGGTCTTCGAATTAAGTCCGATCGATCGAGTGAGATTTCTGCGGGAAAACAGATGATGGAGAAAATGGCCTTTTCGAGGTTTAATGGCAATGCTGAGCGTGCAATTGCAGATTGCATTCCTCGGCAAACTCTGGCCACGATCCTGGAGAACCCATCCCGTGTGCAGCTGTCAAATTTCTATGGTAGAAGGGTTCATGTACATGGCGATATTAACACTGATAAGGAGGTCCATTGGAAGGCATGCAAAGGATTCGAACCCTCGTCGTTCACCAACATCCGTAAGATAACCTTGAATTTCAGGGTTCCATACCCCAGGCAATGGGGCCAGATCTTGATAGCATGCGGGTCGGTTCTAGCGATGGGTGTAAGGGGAACGAAGCAAGGAATGTGAAAGACGCTTTGCTTCCAAGCCGTGGATATACTTGTATGGCATGGAGCCCTCACTCGTTTGCACGATTTATTTTGCAAATACAGTTATTTTTTCATGGATGAACAACAAAACGCTCGGGGGTTGGAAATAGGAAATCGCCATGCTTCGGTTCTCCCACACCGCCTCCTGGTCGGAGTCTTTGTCAGAATTTATTTTTATGCTTTTTCTGGACAGAGGCTGCTTTTCATATCTCATTTAATTATCAAAAGGAGATGTCGCGAGTGGATGGGTTTTACCATTCCCCGTGTTGCATGCAAGGCAATTCGCCTCTTTCACCTGGGTTTCGTGCAAAACAGGTTCAAGGCAGCAGCCACCAAGCGAGAAAAGCAGAGAATTAAACTCAGATCCAGAGTATCTATATCAGATCTTTATCAAGACCGTATCTGGGAAGTCGATAATGATATGGGTTGCGGAAACAGATCTAGGGATTGATCTGAAGCAAAAAGCTCAAGAAGTTATAGGTATTCCTATCTTTTCTCAAAGTTTGATGTTCTCTAGGAAAGTATTGCAAGAAGAGATCCAGCTGAAATATTATGGGATCAAAAGGCACTGCAATATTATCATGCACTTAAGATTACAAGGTAGTGCCACAGGAGCAAGCACAGCAGCAAGGGAAAATCCAACCAACAAAAGTCAAGCCTCATTCAAAGACGCACTAAGGAGGAAACCTGCAACACATGACAATCAAGTTCCAAATTTAACAATTCCAGGCCATACATGGTAGAAAAGATGGAAAAAGCGCCAGATTTGTCCATTGAATTACTAGAAGTAAATGATCTATTCACTATTTTACACTCAAACACCACCATTTGTCGCTTTAATGGATTTTGGCTAAAAACTGAAGAATTTAATGAATGGATTTACCAAAACTGGACCAGAAAATGTGATATTTACTTATTCTCAGAAGGTTTTTTTGTGGTTCAGTTTGATACCCAAAAAAGCTACAACTAAGTCATTAATGATGGGCCATGGTTCTGGGGAAGGGTTGGTTTCTTTGTTATCCCATGGTTCTCTAGTTTTGATGCAAATACAATGGTGGTCACAAAAATGCCGGTATGGGTGAGGCTTCATAACCTTCCGCTCCCTTTTTGGCACTATCAGGTTCTAGAAAGCATAGGGAATTCCCTCGGAAGGTACTTGAAGACAGATCGCGAAAGAATAGACAAAGGGCTTTTCACATTTGCACGCATCTGTTTGGAGATGGATTTGAGTAAAGGCCTCCTTGACTGCATAAAGATCACACATAAAGATTTTAAGTGGATACAATGGCTTGATTTTGAAAATACAGCGTTCAGATGCAGGGTATGCCACCAATCAGGGCATCTACAAAATACATGCAAAGAAGCAAAAAAAAAGAAAAAAGGATGGCAATTTACAAAATCCTCTTCATAAGATGATGAGGAAGAGGAACAAGATGAAACCCATAAAAAATAGGAGACAAAAAAACAACAAGGCCCACATGAGATGGGAGATGAAAAGAAAACAGATCAGAAGATGAGATGGGAGATGAAAAGAAAACAGATCAGAAGATGCAACCAGAGAATCCAAACAACTCAGTAGTTAATCCAAAACTTGAAAATTAAGTAGAAGGAAATAACAACAACCAATGTACTGGTGGAAATATGTGACTACATTTTTCCGAAAGCTCAAATTTAGACAAAGAAACCTCCAATCTTACAAGCAATAATCAGCGCGCAATTGTCCCTACCTCTCCACCCGTGGGGACCTGGCAAAAAGTTCAAAAGAAATAAAAGGCAAAAAAGACAAGTTTGATTTTGCTGGAAATATGTAATTTTAAATTTTATTTTTATTTTTTTCTCTCTTATTTTTTTCTTTTTATTTTATTGGCTAGCTTTGCTACTGTGTGTGTCAAGCACATGAGTCCTTCAGGACAATCTCGAAATGCTTCAATGCATCTACTACAATGTAACTCTCTGTTTTTATTAATAGAAAGTCGCAGATTTTTTCTTTGGAAAAAAATATATTCATTATAATAAAGCTTCATTTGCTTAAATAATTCATATAATTAATATTATAATTTTATTATTATTATTATAACAATATATAAATTATATTTTTATATTAATAAATATAGTGACTTGGATATTTTATATGTAGTTTTAAATATTAAATAAGAGTTGTCTTCAATGCGATTTTATGGACTTTCGAATCTGGTCGGAAAATTTTAGGTAAAATCTTGATTTGTGTTATTTAAATTGGTTATTTGAGTGTATATATGGATTTCAACACCCTGAAAAATCCTAGGGAACTTCAATTGTGCAGGATTACCGTCAATCTTGTGATTTCAATAAATTCCAGTCAGATGTTAGAAAAATTAAACCGAAAAACTTCGAAAAAATCTCACTAAAAACAACTCATATTATATATTATATTTATTAAGATAAAATTTTAATTTGCTTAATTATATTTGTATAGTAAATATTATTATAATTTATGATTATTATTCTAATATAATATTTTGTTTTAGATCCCTGCACTGATTGGATCAAGTCGTCCCTTGTTCTGTTTTGAGAATGAATAAGGTCAGTAGGAGAAAGTAAGATCGATCTTGACCTGTGGCAACCCAGTCAGAGTACCCTCTTGGTTTCTCTGGTGGTCTATCAGCTTGCTTTACGTGAAAATTATGGACAAGCTTACAGAGGAACAAATCTCTGAGTTCAAGGAGGCTTTTAGCTTGATTGGACTGATCTCCCTAGAATGGAAACATGGGGTGCTCAAACAAGTACCTGAATACGCAGATACATATCAGGATCAGTGGATCGCAAGAGACCATGAAAATGGTTCTCTCATTCTTACTTTTGTGAGTTTTTCACCCTATGTATACCTGGATCGGGATAGGAATGCGACCTCAGAAGCTTCAAATATTACATATCCGCTTGGTATAGGCCCAGATCTAGTAGCGATATGCTCCAAAAATAACCATAATGCAGATCTCCTGTGTAAAGATCTCAAATGATAAATAGACGGTGAGCATCAAAAAGTCGGATTGTGAAGCACGATACCTAGAACCATGTGAAGGAGCACTAAGTAAAATATTTATAAGAACTCTAAGCCGAAAATATATCTGTATGAGGATCTGGATCGGGTTGCGGATACAAGCCCTCAAGCACGAGATTCAAAAACAACTGGGTATACCAGCGAGTTTTCAAAATCTCATTTATGCAGGGAAGTCACTTGAGGAGGTCCTCCTCCTCGCAGTGCAGGACTATGCCATTGCTCCCAACCTGACCATCATTCTCAACACTAGACTACTCAGAGGGTGCTCCAGATCTAGTTCAAAAGGTCCCGCTTCATTCAAGGATGCAGTCAAAGGGAAGGTGGAGATTCAAAACAGTAACAAGTACCAAATCTACCTGGACTCTATATCATGGAGAAAAAGTCCCAAGTTTTAGCTTTCACAGTCACTTTGGTTGAGGTAAACGAGCTTTATGCAGATTTTCACACCAAAGCAGTTATATGTAGGTTTAACCGTTTGGCCCAAATCAGAGGCTCTTCGGCAATGCATTTTTTCTACTTGGACAACAAATTGTGATATACATCTATGTTCTAAAGGGTTTTTTAGTGTCAAGTCTGATACAACAAAAGATAAGGGTTATGTATTAAATAAAGGACCATTGTTTTGGGGCAATGTTTGGCTCTTCCTGATACCTTGGTTCTGAGATTTGACGTTATCACCATGGTGGTATCCAAAATGCCCGTATGGGTCAGGATACATAATCTACCATTGCATTTTTGGCACCACAAAGTATTAGAAGGAATTGGGAACTCCTTTGGGAAATTTTTAAAGGTTGATGTAGATCGAGTCTCAAAAAGAATTTTTACATTTTCCAGAATCTGTGTTGAAGTAGACCTTAGCCAAGGTTTATTATTATTAATAAATAATAATAATATTATTATTAAATTAATAAATGAAAATTTGACCTGGGTCCTAAAGTCAAAAATTAGCCGTTAATCTTTTGTAGCCGTTGGAGTCTCTGCTTAGACTATTTAACATGCTAGACTGGATCTGTTTCTTCAACTTGTCTTGACGATGAACCACACTAGTTGGTTCGAAACGCGTCGACAAAGGTCTTTCTATATGTGATTTACGACGAAATTCTTCTTATAACTATGATGGATCACAAAAGCCTAAATTCTACAAGGTTTATTTGATCGCATCTTGTTGGTCCACAATAATCTTCAATGGACACAACCTCTTGATTATGATTATATGACATTTCGTTTTTGTACATGTTTTCAAACAAGACGTCTTCAAAATGCATGTCCACAAGCTAAAAAAGATCCCAAAATAAAAAAGAGACAACCTCAAAAGCCCAAAGGTTGGAAATTCTCATAACCTCAAGAAGCAGAAGTGGAAGACGCGAACACCCCAGAAAACACCTCAAACACCAATGTTCAGAAATTCGAGAACACCTAACAGAAGGATGAGGTTGAGCATAATTCCACAATAATTCCAATGCCTTTCGTTCCACAGCAACAGAGTGAGAATATTACCCCTGAAAAACAGGTAAGTGGCACCAAACAAATTCATTCGTCAAAAGGTTCAAATTCTAATAAAGAACTCCCACTAAATGTAAAAAAGAATTAAATGACTATTTTATCATCCACATCTAACAATGGTGGTTTTCGAAAAGTGAAAAAAAGAAAAAAAAAAAAGAAAAGAAAAAAGAAAAGAAAAGAAAAGAAAAAAAGATAGAAAAGAGTAGAATCTTGAGAAGCCATGATCTCCTTTTTATGCATATGTTATTTAGCATCTACAATATGTAATTTTGTTAGTTATGAATAAAATTGTGATTTTTCCTTGGAAAAAGATATATAGATATATATATATATATAGTATATATATATATATATAAGTCCCAAGGGATAGCTCAATTGGTCGAGTTCCCATTGCTAAGTACCTTGCCAATTGGGAGGTCACGGGGTCAAATCTCCTGGATGCCATTTCTTGTTGTCTAATGTGCTTTCAGCAAAGAGAAGGATAATATAATCAGTTTTTGTTATTTAGATCAAAAAATTTTGTTGCCTAGTGTGTTTTCTGGAAAGAGAGGGATGTGATTCTTGTTGTCTAATGTGCTTTCAGCAAAGAGAAGGATAATATAATTAGTTTTTGTTATTTAGATCAAAAAAATTTGTTGCCTAGTGTGTTTTCTGGAAAGAGAGGGATGTGATTTCTTGTTGCCTAATGTGCTTTCAGCAAAGAGAAGGATAATATAATCAGTTTTTGTTATTTAGATCAATTTTTTTTGTTGCCTAGTGTGTTTTTTGGAAAGAGAGGGATGTGACGGTGCTTCTCAATGTGCTCTTATTGTTGATCTAGGTTCGTTAGAGGAGGTTTTCTTTGTGGTTATATCTATCAATGAGAACCTTGCCTGAGAGAAATTTTGTTAGAGGAGGTTCTCTTTATACTTGTATAGATCGATGAGAACTCTGCCCACGAGAAATTTCATATGCTAATATAGGTCCATTGTGTGCATGAACTTATTCTCATATGTACACTTAGTATTTAAGTAAGTCCCTTCCCACTTAACATGGTGAAATTGATTTCTTTAAAATAATATTATATAATTTTAATTTAATTTATTAAGATATAATAAATAAGAATCAAATATATTTTTTTTGTAAGTCAATATTCTATTAATGTCAAAAAAAGGAGTACAAAGTCAGTCCCAAAACAGGTGGTCTCACCCCGACCGGGTTTGTTGACCAAAAAGTTCACCAGATGAAAAAAATACAAAAAAATAGTTAAGGACATCGTCCATAAATGGATGGGCCAGAGACACTAAACACAACTAAAACGTAAAAAACACCATAAATCATACTAGTCGTCTGACGTAATGGATGCAAGGTTGTCCAAGGCCATTCCAGGAGGCGGAGGAGGGCGGAAGTCACATTGAACATGTCTTCGTAGTGCGTCATCCATGTATCCCGTTTTTCTACTTTCTCCATGAGTTGGTTTTTCCCCCACTAGACCACAACCAGTCTTTCCCGAAGTTGACTTTGAAAGTAATGCAGCCGCTCCAAAGAGGCCATTTGGACTGCATGCTCCTCACTTGTTCTGCATCATCCACCATGTCCATCAAACTGGCAATGAGAGCACGACATTTCTCCAGGCAACAATGTTGGAGACCTTGCCCCTCTTGAGCCCTAGGTGCTACCAGACCACGCTTCGCCCTGTCGCCACGAGTGTCGCCGCCCCTACGAGTCTTCCCACGCTCGTGTGGCCCTTCACCTCTGCTCACCCCTCATTTGCCACCTCTGCGGCCTCCTCTCACACCTACATTGCCTTTCCGCACACTCCCAACTGTTTTGCCACCCCGATAGGGTGTCACTGTAACCAGAGCCTGGTTTGTCACCCCTTCAGAAGCAAGGGCAGCAGGGGAGGAAGAGCATCTCCTTCATGCCGACGGTTTCATAGCTTCCCACGACATAGGCACGCCTTGAATAGGCACGAAACACCAAACTTTCCACCCGAAAGAACACTGCCCGCAGACAGAAGACCCAAGCAGCGCCACCCAGAATAACACGAATTCACCAAGATGGCTCCTTCTACCCATGAAGGACCACCCCCAGTAGATAATCTTGATGCCTCCACCTTCCAGAATACCACCAATGATGGAGCACCACCCAGGGATAGGGAAGTTGTTTCCGTCCTGATACGAGTGCAAAATTGGACACCACCTATCAACTTTGACAGCCAAAAACCATAGGCGAACCCACCAGGCCTTGTCGCACCAAAAATCACTATTAGAGCAAGGGCACTTGGGCTCCCTCCTCTGGCTGCGGGGTTTCCTTGCCGACTAGCTCCACCACCCTGTAAGAACGAGGCAAAACAGGTTACCTCCATACCGCGAGGAGTTTTTTTTCTGCGCCTAGTCTTTCCTTCTGCCACCAATACCCAGGATTCCTAGCCGCAAAGACCAAATGAGCCCACTACCCTTGTATATTTCTACACCGAGCAACCACACATAGTTTCCAACAAGAGTCGACCTCCAAACCTTCCTCCTCCTTCCCAGCAGCCACCACAACTTCCAACACCATATTTGAATGTAGAGACGAATGACTGGTGCATTCATCGCGCATTTCCTTAACACTCCGCCATCCCCACACACAAACGCTGAATAATTGCTCACACGAACGGCTGACATTAAGATGGTACCTCTCTCAGTGCATGCGAAGATGTGAAGGCACTGGGAAGCCCGTCCCTCCCATCGTATCCACTTGTTTTCACACATGAGTGGCGACCTCCACATGCTGCCCTGATCTCACCCGATCAAAGAAATAAAAATCAAAATTTTAAACCAAATTTAAAAATTATTATTATTAATATATTAAAAATGAAAAATGATTTATTAATTTAAGTAATTGTGTTTTTACAATATATTATTTGATTTAATATATTAAAATATAATAAGAATAAATTAAAATGTTAAACATAATTTTAATTTATAAAAAATTACTATTAAAATATGATAATATAATGTTTTTTATATTAAATATAATGTTTATTATTTTATAATGTTTCTTATTTTAAAATATAATAAGAATTAATTAAAATGTTAAACACATCTGCTCGTTGTGGGTCTTACGTTTGGTCTTTCTTTTATATAATTTAATTTATTAAGATACATAAATAGGAGTCAAAATTTTAAACCAAATTTACAAGTTATTATTATGTTTAAGAGAAATTTTTGGGCGTGAATTACGAGATAAATCATTTGTTAACGCCGTCGACAAATGATTTATCTTGTGATTTACACCGAAGAATTTCTTGATATAAATTACAAAAGCCTCAATTCAACACATTATTATTATTATTGAAATTAAATTTTATAATTAAGTTATTATTATTATTGAAATTAAATTTTATAATTTTACAATGTTGATAATTGAAGTTGGGCGAAAACTTGTGTTGCTCCTTCTCTTTATCACTGTTTTGTACAAGTACGATGACAAAGGATGTATGATAATTTCACATTGAAATTAGAGTGAAGTAAAGATAATTCATTTGCATAAGTTAAAGAAGTGAACACTTTACAAAATATAAATTAAGTGTCTGTAGTCGTCGTAGTCCGAAAGCTTGAATAGTGTTGAAATGAACTTAAAATCGCCGTAAAGTCGTGACAGTCAATAAAATTATATATATATATATATTAACATAATTTTAATTTATAAATGTTAATTATTAAAATATAAGAATATATGTTTCTTATTATAAGTATAATATTTTTTATTATTTAAATATAATAAGAATGAACTAAAATGTTAAAACATAATTTGTTAATTTATGAAATATTTATTATTATTATAATGTGTAAATTTGTGACCATTAATTTTAGATAATATTATTATTAGTGAAAACTTAAAATTTAGTGTTTAAACGGATGTGATAACTTGAATTGCTATTAGTATAAATTTAATAACGTCACATATTGAATAAATAGAGACTACTTGTTAACTTCTTTTTGTTAAAGTTTTAGTCTACATTGTTATAACACATACAATATATAGTTTGAAATAAAATTGATTGAATATTAAGTTTTCATATATAAAATAACAGTTTATTTTTTTATTAATTTTTACGTAAAACTTTATTATTCTACACTTTGATTTTGATTGTGCTTTGGGACAATGTTTTTCTAATTATTGTAATAATTAATTCAATATATAGTTTGTGTTTGGGATAGTGTTTTTCTAATTATTGTAATAATTAATTCAATATATGGTTTGTGTTTGAGGTAATAATGATATTTTTTTAGGGAGTTGTCTATAATGCGATTTTTTGGAGATTCCGGTGACGGAATCCGGCGGAAGAAATGAGGTTAAATCTTGATTTTTAGCAGTTAAAATGGTTTTTTAACTGCATATTTGGATTCAGCGCCCTGGAAAACCCCTTGGAGCCATTGATTGTGCAGAAACTAGCTATCAAACATGGGATTCCAATGAATTGCTGCCGGATTTTGACCGGAAAAATCTGCCGTAAAAGCTTTCAAAAAGTCGCGTTATAGACTACTGCTTTTTTTAGTTTATTTTACAATAACACATTAGGGTTTGTCATTGTTAGACAAATGTCTTTGTCTAAATGTCTTGTTTAATGTTTACAATAATTAATTGAATATATAATTTGGTGTTCGTTTAAAGAGTTTGTTTTCTACGTCGTGAGAGTAATGCTTCACATAAATCGTCAAAGATATTGACAAAGTTTGTTGCACGAAATCCAACAAGATTAATTGAAATCAAGTCAAAAAATCAATGAAGGATCTCAAGTTTATTACTATACATGTGCCTCAATACATGGGTAAAGAAAACAATAATTCATATAGATTAGAATAGAGCAATGCATAGTAAGACAAGAAACCATTATGTTGCACCAACAAACATTCCAGAGTAGCACTCCAAAATCACTATCTTAGTTGTGTGTATCTTCACACTTGAATGCCCTTCTCTCACATTCAATCACAAGTGTGTGAAGGTATCCTAGGAATAATGTGCCTTGAATGTTGATATCCATGAGTAAATTACCCTTGTCACTTGAATGGCCACTTGCTACGATTTTATGCTTGTTCAAAACATTGGAATAAAGGATCATGGAACAAGGGAAGTTGATATCCACATTTCTTTTTAAATTTTAAGGACTCCACAAACTAAACTTGTGGCCATGCTAGTAGGTAAGTTTGCTTGATTGAGTTGGCTATATATCTAATATGCTTTGTAGGTTTAAACTTATTGGCTTTTATTTGTATTTGCAAAATAATGTTTACTAAATTGTTGTCATTTGGAGGGGAGAATTTATGCATCATTTTGATAACCACGATTGAATAATCAATGATGATTAAACTCTTAGTTTTATTTGCATTAAGTAACTTCAATCCCTAAAATGGAGGTAAAGCCTAGTTATTTTTCACTCTACCAAGTGTCTATTTAAAATTTATTTCTTGATTTTCCTTGGATTAGAGAACGATCCCCTACCCTTATTATCCCTTAGATTTTTATATTATTAGTAAATGCTTCTTATTTAAGGATAATACTCAAGGTAAAACAACTACTTGTAGCTTTTGTAACCTAACCTAGTGGCAACATTGACTGAGGCCCAATAATACCACAAAGGAAACCTACTAGGGGATTTGACTTCGTGACCTCTTTCTTCTATTTCATGGCATACAATCGCTTGAGCTATTCCATTAAACTCTATCACAATTATTATTACAAGACTTTCCCATCAATACATGTTTATTACATAAAACCATTCAAATTGAACCTCCCTTTGACCCTTTGGGTTAGAAAGTTGATGGAACTAAAGCTACATGACATAAAGGCATTAGGGAGAATTGAAGTTGTTTACATTTATAAAGAAAAAATCATGATACCTCTTTTGCACTCTACATTTCCAAAACCGCCCAGATTCATGATACCTCTTTTGTACTCTGCATTTCCAAAGCCAACCAAATCTGTGATACCTCTTATGCGCTTTGCATGTCCAAAACCAACCAATTCTTCCAGTGTTTTAACCAATGACTAAGTTCCATTGATAGAGAAATACCCAACATAAGAATCTATATCTAATTCAATATTCAAACTACTACTCAAAGTTCCTATAACTCTACATAAAGCTTACATAAATTTCTTGCTTGATTTGGTCTATTCCTTTAATTATTCAAAGTAAATCATTTAGATTTGAGATCCTCTTGTTGTTTCAAATCCTTGCCAATAAATCATTTAATTATTTTAAATTCTCAAAAGAAGCATTGACAAGATGATCATTTTTTTGTTCTAGTTGAGAGTCTCCATATAATTTAAATTCACTTTTGTTATTTAATTTTTTATCCTAAGGAACATAATTTATGATGCTTTTTTTCAACAAGAAAAAAAATATCAACTTTTATTAATAAAATATGTTTGCATAATCAACATTGTCATGATATATAAGTCGCATATGTCTTGTATTAGGACATTCATCATCATCGTTTAGAAAAAATACCCAATATGCTATGTCTGTCCTATTTGAAATTCATAAATAAAAACTTTCTAGCTATTCCAAAACATATATACCACTTATCCTATCTACTAACAAAATTATCCCTTCATCCCCTGTTTATAAGCAAAATGAAAAAATATTTTATGCTCTCCCATAATACATCTAAAAAAAAAGTCTTATTATGCAACATGTATTTTTCCAGATATTTGTAAAAAACCATTGGAATATTCAGAGCAAGTGATCTCCCTCGACAATTTGCTTTGTACTTCCTTTGATAAAGCATCAACAACATTATTCTACTCCCTATAAATATGAGAAAAGTCAAATCCTGAAATCAATCAATTAGAACTCGTATATGTTTCATCCAATATGTGCTACGGTGTCTCAAAAGAAGATCTCATCTTCACCAATCTATGACCTCTTTAGAGTATCCATAAACGTTCGTAGAAACTATCTATAACCACTAATCATAGAATAAGAGCCCCCATAGTGTTGTTGGGTGTGGAGCCTGATTATCTTCTTTATTCAGAGGTATCACTACATTGGACCCTAGTTCGTAATGTGCCCGTAATATTTGCACTACAAGGGGGGTCCAGGGGGGGCAGCAATCTTAAGGAACCCCCTCAGCTGGGGATTGAGGGCAGCGCCCCCGAAGCTAAAAATAGATGTAAATTTGCCTTGTAAAATGTTGTAATTTCATAGTCAATCTGAGCCATTCATTAGGCAGAGATCTGATGGTAGAAGTTAGGTTTAATTTAAGGTTTTTTGCCCTAAAAGGCAACCCCTTGCTATATATGAGGGAATTGTATTGCGTCTATGTAGATCTGTATTCTGAGCAAGAAAGAGAGAGGAGATTGTGTGAGAGCGAAGAGGGAATTATAACGGATCTACTGTAGGTTGTATCTCTTTAGTTTGCTGGATAATATAAAAGGAAGGACTAGTTGTTTCCGATGGACGTAGCCCAAATTGGGTGAACCATGTATATCTGTGTCTCTCTTGTTTTATGTATTTTTTGTATTTATATTTATGTAATATATTTTATGTGTTCCATTGCTCTGTAATATATAATTTTCTAATAAATGTGATGATCTCAACTCAATTGTTTGAGCCAATGTCATTTTAAACAAAAATGTTATGAAATACTTGGCTCTAAAACAATGTATGCACTACTACAAAATGCATGGTTACATGATTTGAAAATGAGATCTTTAATAATTATTAAGGTTTTACAGACTTATGTGCATGGATTTGCCTATGTTACTTTATGCAATGGATCAATAAGATTGCGAAATACATAGACAAGGAAGCAGTAAAGCATAATAGACAACACACATAAATACAACAAATTTAATAAGGATTTCACCCAACACTCCTAGGCTACATCTCTTGGTCCAGCCTTCAGTGGTGGCCTCTCTATTATGTCTTCAGAAGCAGTGTTTTCACGAAAGTGAGCTCAATTTGAGTCTCACACAATAGATACAAAAAAAATGATTTCTTGGACTCCCCAAGTGTTTCTAAGTACACAAACTCTCCTCACTGACTCTCTGTCTCTGTTTTCTCTTTGTCTTGGCACTGCTTGCTTCTATCTTCTGTTTTTTATGGCTTTAAAGCCAATCTGTGTTGTCTATTCATTTCTCCTTCTCGGCTTTCTATCTCCCGGCCTCTGTCCACTCGAATCCCTCTTCTAAGCGTTTGTAATCATGGCATAATGCCTTTAGGGGAGGTGGTCACCTGTTTCGCAACAGATGAGTGCATCGGGCCTTTGAAATCCTTGAAACGACCATTCTCGGTTTACACAGAGAAATGCATTCAAACACAGGAAAAACCGCCAAAACACTATTCATCCGGACTTCAAAATTCCTTAAATCCACCCTATTTTCCTATCGGGTCCGCCCTTTAATCGCCATCGCAAGTCGCAAATGGCCTGTCCCTTTGTATTTTAGAAATACATTAAAACTGTGAAAATCCCATGAAAATGGATTTGGGCGGATTTGAAATATTATGCAATTTCATTCACAAACCCCTTCGGGTCCGGGTTTCATCACATCAACACTTCCCTTCGAATTTCGTTTAATAAACGAAACATGTGAAAATACATTAAAAACTCCCTTTGGCGGATCTCAAATGTTATGCAATAGTGTTTATATTTCCATCGGGTCCGGATAATCGCATCACATATATATCTATATCTATGTGTGTGTGTGTGTGTGTGTGTGTGTGTGCGTGTAGCTCCGATTGCGATATCGCGATGCGATTGATCACAATCGCATATCGCGATAACCCCAGGCCATTGTAAGCGCTCTATTGTGCTTTGCCGATGTGATGTTGCGATGCAACGTGGGCCAGTCCTCATTGACCCTACTGATCGCTATCGCAATACATATATGATATCCTCTGATAGCCTTTACCGATTGCGCTTTGCTGATCAGATCTGGACCGTTGATCGGCCAGATCTGACGGGTAATGTGCATTCATTGTTCAAGCCGTCGATAGCTCTGTTTTCACTGTTTTCTTATGTTTTTCGCCTCCCGATAGTGTTTTTCCACCATTTTGAAGGTTCCCCTTATGTGATGGTTTTGATCTTTTAAGCGATTTTAAAATGATTTCGAAGACTTAGAGAGTATTCTAGGATCCATTTGGATCACGCCTTCCCACTGAAAAGGCTTTTGGACCACCAAAAGTTGGTTTTTAAGCATCAATCAAGTGAGGATACAGCTTCCTCACTTGCCAATCTCTATCCATTTTGCACTACTAAGTTTTGAACATTTGAGTCCAATTCTGAGGTACTCAATATCCCCTCTGCGCGTAGTTCTCACCTTCCTATCCAGAACGATATCTTCCTATAACTCGTTGAGATATTCAGGCAACAGATCATCAATGGAAGGCAATTGACTTTGCTCTTCGGGATCTTCAATCAATGAAGGTTCAAACAGCCTCAAATTCTTTGCATTAACCACTGAATAGATGTGCATGTAAGCTGGCAAATCAAGGTGAAAAGTGTTCTCACCAATCTTCTCAAGTATCTTGAAAGGCCCATACCTTATTGGCTTCAGCTTCTTTCCTTCACCTTGCAATCTGTCCTTGCTGATATACAACTAGACTTGATCACCAACTTGGAAGTTATGCTCCATCAGATGCTTATCATGCCTTGCCTTGTACTTGGCTTGGCTCTTTTCCAGCTGTTCCTGCACTGCTTGGTGAATTTCTTGGATCTGTTCAATGAACCTGGTTGCTTTGTCCACATCACTGTTTCCATCAACTATTGTGTCCTTTTCAAAGATAAAATCCAAGGGAGACCTTGGTATAAAACCAAAACAAGTCTCAAAAGGAGATCATTGTGTAGAAGAATTTTTAGCACGATTGTAAGCATGTTGCACATAACATAAATGTTCATCCCAAAGCCTGGGATGCTTGCTGCAATAACCCTTGAGCAACTGGATCACTGTCCTGTTGACTACCTCTGTTTGGCCATCTATTTGTGGATGAAAGGTTGTGCTCTTCTTCAGTCTGGTGTCCATCAATTCCCACAGACTTGACCAAAACTTCCCAACAAATCAGGAATCTCGATAAGATACTATGGAAGTGGGTAACCCAAAATTCACCCAGACATGCTGAAAGAACAACTTCGTTGTTTTTTTAGCTGTAATCTGCTTGTTACAAGGTATTAAAATACACCTTTTGTTGAACCTGTCCACAATAACATATAAATAGTCATGAACCTTTCTAGATTTAGGCAATCCCCCAACAAATTCCATGGAAACACTTTCACAAGGACGAGAAGGAACTGGAAGCGGAGTGTACAAGCCTAGTTTTCTATTATTGGGCTTGCTTTTAGCACACATGGTACACCCGTTTACATATCTAGAAACTGTTTCATGCATTTTTGGCCAATAGCAGAATATTTGCAGTTGTGCATCTATTTTACTTACACCAAAATGACCTGATATCGGAGAAGTATGTGCTTCCCTAATTATGTTGACTCTTTTAGTTTTTGGAATGCATAGATTTCCCAAATGATACAAACGCTGGTCCTTAACATAATAATCCAATTCTTCTACTTGTTTGCCATGACTTAAAGTTGCATAAACATCTTTAAAATCTATATCTTGAGCATATTGTTCCATGTAGCTTTCATGCATTACTGAGTTATGCTTAAGTATAGTAGATGCATTTATGATTGGTCTAGACAACGTATCAGCAACTTTATTGTGTATGCCTTTTTTATATCTGATGACTAGATGAAACTACTGTAGGAAACACATCCACCTATAGTGTCTTGATTGTTGCAATTTAGTTTGTGAGTGCAAATACTGAAGTGGCCGATGATCAGTATGTATAATTGTTTCTTTGCCCATTAAGTAAAGTTTCCACTTTTTCACACTCTGGACTAATGCATACAGTTCTTTATCATATGTAGGATAATTAACTACTACATAATTAAATGTCTCATAATGGTAGCATATGGGTTTACCATGTTGCATCAACACTGCTCCCATGGCATAGTCACTGGCATATGTTTCGATCTCAAATGGTCTTTGAAGATCTGGCAATGCTAGTATTGGTGTTGTACTAATTTTTTCTTTCAAGGTGTCGAAGGCTTTCTGCTGTTTTCCTCCCCACTGAAACACTTTATTCAATCATATCAAAGCATGTAAGGGAGTTGCAATTAAGGAAAAGTTAGCGATAAACTTTCTCCAATATTGTGCTGCTCTTAGGAAGCTTCTAACTTCTGTAGCAGATTTGGGTTTAGGCTAGTTTATAATGACTGCAACCTTAGAGGGATCTATCTTCAATTCACCACCCCCTACAATATGACCCAAATAATTCAAAGATGTTTTTCCAAATTCACATTTTGATAACTTAACATAGAGATTTTCTTTTTTTCAAAACATCTAGAGTCTGCTTTACATGCTTCGAATGTTCTTCCCATGTTTTACTAAAAACAAGAATGTCATCTAAATATGCAATTACAAAATCATCAATAAAAGGTCGGAGTACATCATTCATAACTCTCATGAAAGTGGCAGGAGCATTAGTTAAGCCAAAAGGCATAACTAGCCATTCATACAGCCCTTGCTTTGTTTTGAAAGCAATCTTCCATGCATCTTGTTCTGCAACTCTGACCTGATGGTAGCCACTACGCAAGTCCAACTTGGAAAAGTAAACAACATCTTTCAACTAATCTAATAGATCATCTATGTGAGGAAGGGGATAACGATTCTTGATTTTATTTTTATTTAGTGCTTGGTAATCAATGCACATCCACCATGAACCATCTTTCTTTCTCACCAACACGATTGGAGATCCACATGGTGATGTGCTTGGCCTTATGAACCCTTTCTTGAGCAGCTCTTGTACCTGCTTCTTGATCTCTTCATTCTCTAAAGTGGATAACCTATACATTCCGATGTTAGGCAATGGAGAATCTTGTTGCAACTGAATATCATGTACAACTTCCCTTTTGGGTGGCAAACCTTTAGGTTCTTGGAATACGATATCATATTCTGAAACAACTTTTTCTAAATCACCTTTCTGTTTAGCATCACAACCCTCAAATACATTGGTTTTATTAGGTTTCTTTTCCTTTACAACCATTAGTAAAAATTGCTTGCATGAATTTACAATTCTTTTCATCTGCTCTGAGTTTATGAGAGTATAATTATTTTTGAGTTTATGAGCTCTTACAATATATTCTATTCCATCTTTGGTTAGTTGATACTTATTTTCAGCTCTATATAATATGGATTTTCTATCATACAAGTAAGGACTTCCTAAAACAATTCCACATATATCCAAGGCAGTTACATCTAACTCAACCTCATCTACAAATGCTGACCCAATAGCAAACCTAAGTTTACATTGTCTAGTCACTTGTAGCTTTGCTTTATCACATACCCAACCTAATGGATATGGCTTCTTGTGAGGTGTGGTTAGTAATCCCAACTTCTTTACAATTGCTTCAGAAATTATGTTTACATATGAGCCACTATCAAATAAAGTATCAATATTTTGATGCTTGGAAATAACTCTAATATGAAAAATCTCATGTCTTTTCCTCTCATTTTCTTCATTATCAATAGTTTGTGCAGAATTACTAGTAGATGCTTCAGAATTTTTACCTTTTATACCTGTAGTTGTGAGTATTGTTTCATCACCTGAGTCTGACCCCAAATCTTTCTGAATAGCAGCAGCAGTCTTCTTCTTCTTGTTTAGTCAATTTATTGTGTCCTAAATTGCTACATAAGTTATCGATCCGAGAGTCGTAAACTGATGAAGTGTGGCGCACTGTATGTGCAAGACAACCCCTTTCTTACTTTATTGTTTTCAGTTTTTATCTTGTTTTTGGGGTTTTTTTCTTGTTGGTCTCCTAAGTGTTTAATGCAAATGGAAATCTTAGTCTAAGGTTTTAAGAATACTTCTAAAGGTTAAGTATGGATGTAGAATTGAAGACAATGTTTATGCCTCTTATGGTAATTTCCAAACTTAGCACTTCAAAGATCTCAAAACATGTTATTTATAAAATCAAAACTTGAACAAAAGTGTAAACATGCAGCTACATAAATCAAGCAAAAGATGAAGTACTGAAAATGAGGTTACTGTCTTTGTTGTCCATCTAATTACATAAATAAAATCTAAACTACTGCACTCAAAACCAAAAAAATAAAGAAGCTGGAAACTAGTCACTGATTTCACCCATAATTCCAATATTTCATCAATTAACTTCTAAAACGGGGTTAAGCTAAAGACACCGGAAACATCATCATATGGCATGAAAGAATGACATTTAAACTATCTACTTGGAGAATAATGAAAGCAAAATCAATTACCTCACCTACAATCACAATAGCTTGCCAATTAACTTCTAAAACGGGGTTAAGCTAAAGGCACCGGAGATATCGTCATGTAGCATGAAGAACTGATATCTAAACTATCTACTTGCAGGCTAATGAAAGCATAATCAAATTACTTCACCTATAATCACAATAGCTCACCAATTAACTTCTAAAACGGGGTTAAGCTAAAGGCACTGGAGATATCGTCATATAGCATGAAGAACTGATATCTAAATCATCTAAAAATAGTAAACAAATTTCATTAAAATAAAAGCATAACAATTGGATTAAAAAGATAAAGTTTAGCAGAGGAAGCAAGTCTCAGATCACCACTTGATGCAAAAACTACATTAGAAAGATTGAGCATAACCTATCCTGAAATGCACTGATCAGTTTTAGTGGAAAATATAACAATGCTGCAAAATCATGTACAGGAGTAAAACGATTAATACCATAAGCAGAACATGAGAAATTTACAACTCAAATAAGGAAAAACATGCATAAAAACTATACAAAACGAAAGGAAAAACCTCAGCCAGCAGGGGCCCTCTGCACAGCCTTGGGTTAACACGCTGTCACTTCAAACCACGCTTTAAACAATCATAAGAAAAACAGAGTTTTTGTATTATGAAACAAAGTATATGTCTCTCAGTTACAACAGCAAAATAACGCTAAAACAACAGCATCAAGACTAAATACTTGCGTTGCAAACGCTTATACTTATAGAGGAAATAGGTAACTCTTTTGGAGAAAAATCTTCAGCAATAGACACGTGAATAGGTCAGAATCCAGAAGTTCAGCCTCTTGGTTGCCATAAACATTAAATCTATGCAAAGTGGAAGTTAGATTGCATTATGGAGACGGCCTGCAGATGGAAAAAATGGATCCATGAACCCAGGAATGGTTTCGAACTTTTTCACATGTTGGAACAGAGTCCTAGTTGACGTAGGACTCTCTGTTGACCATCCTTTGACCGATGCCTTTCTTCACGAATTCGGCTAAACGGATAGGACCTTGTCCATGTGTGGATCATTTCTGAGCTGCCCATGTGTCTTGTTTCTCCTGCCGACACCTGTAACCTACAAAATAATGGAAACGGCTGCAGAATTGCGAATTAGTTGCGGAAAGTGGCTACATTCCATAGCTGATGAACAAAATCTAAATCAAATAGCACACACAAGGATATAGTTTAAAAATCACTTAAATGCACTTCTGAAATCAATATGTAACAACTTTTGATAGCTTATGAGGCACTGATGTGGGAAAATAGAAGAGAAAAGGTTTAGGAAAATATGTAGAAGAGAGGTAGTTCTGGGGCTCAACATACCCCCACTGTGAATATGTTGCATGTCCTCATGCAACCAAAACTATGAGTATCCTTCCTTCAATTCATCTGCTCTGAGACTTCTGCTAATACATCTAACCTTTTCTTCTTCTTCCTTGGTGTCACTATCATCCTGGGCTTCATCATAAGACATATGTATTTGAGGTTGATAAGGGCTCTGTTCAACCTCCTATTCTTCTTCTTCAATTTCTGATCCAGGTGGATGTTGGTGGCCACCCACCTATCCCATTTGGACCCCCGCAACTGTCTCTTTCAGTTTTTCAGTTTCCGTA
>APFE031623732.1:0-10041 GCA_000404065.3 Pinus taeda
ACTCTTTCCGCTGAATCCCCCCATTAATCCATGCCCAGAAGTATCCATGATAAGCAAACTACAATACTCAATTACCAAATGACATACCTTTAAGTTCGGGAGGCCCGCCTTCAAACATATGATCATGACAGATGGGTGAGGGACCACATGGATAACTTAGGTGGCAGAAAAATAACACAACAAGCTAGTTGGTCGCTGCAAGGGGTTGCTAGTTACTAGCCAAGGACCATCTTGGAGAAAAAAATTCGCATAGGGATATCACCCACAAAATGGTGGGTAACAAGTCCAACGGTTGAAATTAAGTTTAGGTCGTTAATGTAATTAACTTACTTTTCCTTGGACTTTCCTAGCTTAATAGGCAACATTAATTAACTGACTTTACTTAACATGCTTTCCCTAAGTTAGATCTAGAAAATAATAAAAACCAACTTAATTAATTGAAGTTAACTACGTAAGATTCCTAAGTGAGAATTGGGACAACTCCTGGTTGTTTGACACCTAGCCTATGCAGAAGTACCTGTCCGCTGCTAAACTTCAACACATTGTGAGACATAGAAGGTTTAGGAATTGTCTGCACCAAAAGCTTTTGTTACTCCATATGCTGGCTTATGGGTGCAAGTCCTCAATTAACGTGATACCATCCTCACTTCCTCCAGTACTATGTTTGACAATGGTTTTGGTATTATTTGTTGTAGATCATCTTTGACTTATGGTTGTCATCTATGTCATATTGCAAATTATCTCACTGTGCTGACATGATCCTATATTAAGACTTCATTTCACATTAATACTTCCATTTTGAAATTATCGAAATATGCTTTTGAAGTCGTTATCAAGAATACAGATGTAAGCATTTCCAAAGACATCGACTGAAATTCTCTTTAGTTTATGCATTATAAAGAACATTGATTCATATGTATTAAAATATAATACAAATTCTATGAAAGGTTGTATTCAAAGTTTAAGGTACCTTTTAACAACGGAGGGATACAAAGAATGCAGAAGTTGATTACTATAATAACGCCTGTTTTATTATCTGCAGAGTAAATCCTGTCCAAGTAGGTTCGGGGGCAGAACTAGCACAATGGATGTGCCAGGTGCATAATATTGTTAATCGAAGGTATGCTTTCTGATTTGTATATATGATAAATGTGTCCTTTTGGGGAATAGAAGAAGACTCTTTATGCAATTTATACTAATCTTTTGCTCACTTCGTATAGCTTGGATAAACCCAAATTTCCTTGTCAACGAGTTGATGCAAGATGGGGTGCACTGGAATGCGATGAGGGAGCTTGTGATTTGCAAGGGAGAAGGCATTCTCATGTTAGATAGCCTATGACTTTGTACGCCGTTAGATGATATCCTTTACATCAGTATTGAAAGATGTTCAACATGCTACAAAGTAGTTTTTCAGAATAAGAACGACTCATTCCAAATAAAATATGTTTCATATTTCCCAATGTAAAGAGTAATTTTGCATTGTGAATTAAAATAGGTTGTTACTTAGAAGTTGGTTTCTTCTAATTTAGAACATTTAAACATTTGTAAAATATGGTATCCCTATCCTTCGCATATGGAACAACAATTATTT
Organism: Pinus taeda; assembly: GCA_000404065.3. Classification (NCBI taxonomy): domain Eukaryota; kingdom Viridiplantae; phylum Streptophyta; class Pinopsida; order Pinales; family Pinaceae; genus Pinus; species Pinus taeda. The sequence continues at coordinate 1,592 of APFE031623732.1, forward strand.
TTTGAAGTCTAAACATTCAATGATCATGAAATGAGCTGGTTATCATGTCAATGATATTATATGACCGATTGCTTTTCTAATATTAACATATTTCGATTTGAAATCAAATTTGTAATCTTGTATTATAACAGTAATGGCCTTGCTCAACCCTTGAAAACACGAGGTGAGTTCTCATGTAGCTAATAGTACTAAGTTCTGAACAAGAGTTCTTGAACTAATGTTTCATGGTGGAATGTTCTGACGGTGCTAAAAAATTGGTGCATTTGAATGCAAAGTAATTTTTATAGAGGCTCAGAACGTACGGGAAGTGGGGCCCTGCTTATACTTCATCGGCACTTTTAGTTGGCCCTACTATGGGGCAGCTCTTATTGGTAAAAGGGATCAAGAAGAAATCTTCAAGGACGAGCCTTGGTTTTTGAATCAAGCCACTTGCTCACGAAGTACCAAAATTTGGGTTGGGATCATGACAAGCAATATTCACATGCCTTGTTTGAGATTCAAGGACGAGTCTTGGTTTTTGAATCAAGCCACTATGACGAGCAATATTCACATGCTTTATTTGAGTAAAATTTTCATATTTCACCTTTGGAGTTCATCATGAGTAAATAATTTTTTTTTTAGAGAAATATACAATGCTGGTTGGGAAACCAAACCCATAACTTAGATAGGGCCATGCTATCTGCAACTTTATATCGGATCTTTCCAGGAATTTTATTTATTTATTTATATTAGTCAAACATTATATACAAAGCAAGTTGCAAAAGAAAAACGTGGTAGGTGGCATGCTATCTGCAACTTTATATCGGATCTTTCCAGGAATTTTATTTATTTATTTATATTAGTCAAACATTATATACAAAGCAAGTTGCAAAAGAAAAACGTGGTAGGTGGGTTATCACTCTGCAATAAAAATTGGTGCATTTGCAAATAACTTACCAATTTGGATGTTTAATTAATGCCTAATCACATAAATGAAATCAATGTTATTTTTAAATAAATGTATTAAAATCCAAAATATAAATTCACATTGTTACATACATACACTTAATTACCACTCCATTAAGCATTTAACATTTTAATTAAAAATACCAAACAATCCATTAAGCATTTAACATTTTAATTAAAAATACCAAACAATTCACGAAATCAAGCACTATGCATTGTCAACACCAAGGATGGTGGAAAATTGGCAGACTTATTTGATAATAGGGGCTCCATTTTGCTTTCATGTCTTGCTATGGGTGTTCACATTCTAATATAACAAGGGAGTATGAGGAAACTTATCATTTTTTGCAGTTATTGGAATTCAATTCTTCTATCTCGTGGTCAAATTGTTTCTTCTTTCTCTCTGGGATCAATTTGCTTGATATTGATGTGGTTGTTGTGACACTCAAGAAGCATGTTGTGAACATACTTGAGAGGGGTATGGTGAGGTTACTCATGGACTAAGTTGTCACTTCATGCCCCTTTAATATTCCATGAGCTAGTGAAAGTGGTCAAATCCATCATGACCTTTATAACTTGAAGTTAAATTTCCGAGCACAAGTTGGTGACCACATACATACATACATACATACATACATACCATACATACATACATACATTACATAATATATATTATATAATATTATAATATATATATATATATATATTCTTTTATTTTTATTTTTCTTATTAGACAAAGTATGATTTATATATGCATTAAATGATAAGAATTGTTCCAAAGCTATTTGTCTTGGATGAAAGTAGAGTTCCAAGTGAAAGGGATTAGGGAAAGATGGTTATAAAAGGTGTTTGAATGACTATGCCTTTCCATTGAAGGCATAGATAGGAGAAGGAACACCTTGACAAATTATGCATTGGTTCTCCATGTATGAATGACTAAGAAAACACTACTTTCTTTTGTTGAAGGGTTTCTTTCCAAATAGATTTAATTCTTAAGAGTCACAATTGATAGTTTTGATTTGAGCCTTTAATTTTTATTAAATATAATATTAGTGGGACTTTGATTACTTAACACTTTGTATGGGTCATTTGGCTTGAATATGGAGATGGGATTAGCATAATTTTGGCTAGCCAGTGCTTTCATAAATGTGTACATTTGGAACTAGACTGTAGCTATTAAAAATTTCTAATTTTTCTAGGGATCCAATTCTTTGTTTTGCAGAAAAAATGTCCAAAATTGTCTTTGTGCCCCTTTTCAAAATCCTTAACAATGAAGACCATGGTTGTTCACTATGGGAACACCAATTTTTGAGATATTGGGAGTTTCACTAGAGGGAGGCTTCATTAAATAAGAGGTTGAATATGAATTCCCCCCTTTCCATAAATCCCAGGCTTAACAACTCTTAGGCTCCCAAATATTCAACTAGATACAAAGCATTTAACAACCATTGCATGAGGAGGCATTTCCAAGTCATTTTACTATATGGTCTCCTTAAAGATATATATTCCTTATGATTTTCCAAGCCTTCAATCCTTATAGGTATTTATTATTATCAATTTGGCATAAATCATATCAATGTGTGTGGTCCTTGATGATCCCTAGTCCCCCTCTATCCTTAGGGATACAACATACACTTTGAATGACCGTGAAAATAATTTTTTCTTTTGTAATTTGCAAATAAGATCAAAACATATATGTCAACGTATCTTCTTATGGTGCACTATAATCCTTCACTGGTTATGAAAGAAGAAAATCAAACACAAGCAACTAATGCATTAGATAATGAAAGGCATTCAAATATGCATTTTCTTAGAACCATGTAAATATCACATGGAATATAAAATATAACATGGGAATTTTTCTCCCATGCGTTGATGAGATGTAACACATCTTATTAAGGACTTATTCTACATATTAATATCTTTTTCTCAAGTTCTAGGAAAATATATAATTTGGGATATGATTTCTATAAACAATCTCCTAATCCTTAGTCTAGGAACATGCTATATTTATTAATGGTTGACATGAGAAAGAATGAACTAAATCATAACATTAGTGAGAGAGCTCTTTGTTACACCATGCAAACTTACCATGTTCACATATATTGAATTTAGGGGACATGTTGGTCACTATTATATTGATGGCATCCCATTAGCCATTACCAGATCAATGGAACAATAACAAAGGAGGGCCAATATTTGTTGGTCACAACTAGAGCATGGCTAAGAATGTTTTGTCAGAATGCTACATTAGAGTTTGATCCACAATGTTCATTTTTATAGTTGATATTTCGAGTCTCAAACCAAACTCATCACTAGGACCAAAATGTCAAGAGAAAGAGCATAGTTACAAGGATATTAAATACAAGTATGTTTGAGAGAAAAGAGAGTAATAAGAAGAGTTGACATTTAAAGAATTCAAAATCTAGAAAAAAACCTAAAACTAAAAATCTTATTGTAATAAAAACATGTAATGCAATGTGATAACCGACAAAGCTAAGTGATAATATTACTACTACTAATAATAATGTCAAAACTAAATTAATAATAGCATATTAATGGATATGTTAGATAGGAATGCTTTTAAGAGCCCGGATAAATCATAACATTGAGATTATGAATGTTGAAAATAAGGGTGTAATCTTCATTTTTTTGCCACAATTGAGCTTATATTATATCATTATTATATTTGTAGGCCTAGCTAAGATTGACCTTGTACATGTAGGCTCAAAACCTATTGCGAAAAGTGCCCTCCTTTTCAGTTTTATACTCTCACTCTCATTATATTTCTCATTCAAATGGTTCATTCATTCTTCTAATAAAGGTGACCTACTTGAGGGTTCTTATTAACTATTGTACTCTATTATTCTTATTTTCTTAGGTTGTTATCTCTGTAAGATTGCATTAGTCGTGTGTGATATCTCTTAAAGTAGAATATATGTCTTTCAGATTAATCACGTAATCAATATTGGTCGACATTTCAAACCAACTAATGTGGGTCATCCTCAGGACAAAGGTAATAATCAATCTATCTCAAGGATAAATGGTATGGATGCATAATTGCCAAGAATTAGTTGTTGAAAACTAGTCGTTGGTAATTAGTTAATAAGATAAGTAAAATATATAAAAAAATCAAATATATTTGGGTTAAAAACTAGCTATTAGGAAAAATAAAATAAATATTAAAAAAAATATTTATTTTTAATAATTTAGTTTTAGTTTTTCCTAACAACTAGTTTTTAACCAAATATATTTTATTATTTTTATATATTTTACTTACCTTATTAACTAATTTAACTAATTTACCAACAACTAGTTTTCAACAACTAATTTTGGGCAATGATGCATCCATACTATTTATTCCTTGAGATCGATTGATTCTTCACCTTGTCCTTAGGATGTACCACATTAGTTGGTTCGAAATATCGAACAAATACTAATTATGTGATTAATCTGAAAGACATATATTCTACATTATGGATCACAAAAGTCTTAGATCTAATATTTCTTAAAGGGTTGCGTTATCCTAGTGCTAGTTATTTTCTCTTTGTTGGAAAATTTGGGTGTGTCTTCTCTCTATTTGATTCTATCACCATCTCTTGTGAATGTCAACATTGTATTACAGTGGGTGGGAATCCAACTCACTCAATTCAATCGTCAAGGTGAATCCAACTCACTCCCATTATATTTCTCATTCAAATGGTTCATTCATTCTTCTAATAAAGGTGACCTACTTGAGGGTTCTTATTAACTATTGCACTCTATTATGCTTGTTTTCTTAGGTTGTTATCTCTATAAGATTGCATTATTCATGTGTGATATCTCTTAAAGTAGAATAGAAGTCTTTCGGATTAATCACGTAATCAATATTTGATCGACGTTTCGAACCAACTAATGTGGTCCATCTTCAGGGCAAGGTGAAGAATCAATCTATCTCAAGGAATAAATAGTATGGATGCATAATTGCCCAGAATTAGTTGTTGAAAACTAGTCACTGGTAAATTAGTTAAATTAGTTAATAAGATAAGTAAAATATATAGAATAAAATATATTTGTTTAAAACTCGCTGTAGGAAAATAAGATAAATTGTTAAACACTTTTATTTATTTTTTCCCAAATCTAGTTTTTAAACCAAAATATATTTACTATTTTTATATAGTACTTACCTATTAACTAATTACCATGATAGTTTTCAACAACTAGTTTTGGGCAAGATGCACCCATTATATTAATTCTTGAGATCGATTGATTCCTCACTTGGCTCTAAGGAGGGCCAAATTAGTTGGGTTCGAAATGCGACCAAACACTGATTATGTGATCAATCCGAAAGACATATATTCTACATTATGGATCACAAAAGTCTTTGATCTAACATCTCTTTAAGTGTTGCATAATCCTAGTTCTAGTTATTTTCTCTTTGGTGGAAAATTTGGGTGTCTTCTCTCTATTTGATTCTATCACCATCTCTTGTGAATGTCAACATTGTATTATAGTGGGTGGGAATCCAACTCACTCAATTCAATTGTCAATCTAAAAGATTTTTGGCTAGTGACATTACATAAGGCTTCATTGCAACTGTAGAACTAGGGTTTTTTGAGATGATCTTCTTTTTATGGTTTTTCTTAAGGTTAAGTTCAACTCTCCTTCAAGGCTAGTGTACTTTTACCTCATTCCACAACAAGAGGTAGCAAATTGTGGATTTCTTTTCAAAATCAATGGTACTTCTCTTTCTCTTGGGTCTCTCAAGGAGAATCTTTGAGGACTTCTTTTTCTTTAAATGGTGGCTTCTTCTTTGTGTTTTTGTTGAACCTAATGGATGTGAAGTGTATATTTTCCTAATTAAATGGATTAATTATAATATTTGTGAATATCAATTGCTTGTTTTTTTATGAGCAAGGATTTGAGGATGTGTCTAGAGAAATTCATTCCCCTTAACATTGATGCCAACATTGACCACATAATTTTGAACAAGGATGGGGCTAATAATAATATATGTTGAGCCATCTTTGATTCATCACATGGACAACAAAAGCGTGAATTAAATTTGGTATACCTTAAAGATAATCTTTGGAGCAATGAATAAACTCATGTCACTAACCTCAAAACTAAGTTTTCGAATCTCAAAATGGGTGAATTTAATAACATTGAGGAGAATATTGTGAGCTTTAATAGCCTAAAGGATGACATCATTACATGGGGGGGACAAAATCAGATGTAAAATATGTGAGTTATTTTTCTTAATAATTTCTCTCTAGTGTTTATACCATTTACCATTATATTCTTGTGTTTATAAATAATTAAAATTCGTACTCTCTTTGAGGTATTCTCTACTCTTATCGAACATCAAGTCACATTGAATAATATGGAAGAAAAAACCCCTAAGATCAATACCATTCAAAGGTTACCTTAACACATTCTAAGGATGATCCCAAGCAAGTTAGAGGGGAAACTCAAAGTCCTCCATAAAGAAGAGACTCAAGTAATTAGAGCAAGAAAGGCAATACAAGAAAATGGCAAAAAAGGCCTCAAGTTGTTCTCTTAAGATATTGTATTGATCTCAGGATATTAATCTATAGTACATCAACTAGGTCATGCTAGATCTAGATCTCACTATCAACTCATCAGTGGATCATGACAACACCTCATCAAATATAAGGTTTACAACTCATATCTATGTGGTCTAGGACTTTTGTGATTCTCTAGGGACTTAACATTTAACATCCTCCCCCATTTCCCCCTCTTCACAAAGTTTGAATAATTATACTAGTAACATTTTCCATTATCATTGTGAAACCATTGAATTGAGTTTCAATGAAGACATGCTCGAAACACTGCCCATGTCTAGAAGTGAATAGTTGTTGTCTAAACATTATAAATGAATAATTGAAATAGTTGTTGATTTGTTTTAGAGGAGACCAATTGCTATGATGGAATTCCCAATTGTTGATTGAAGTTTGGCTAACTAATTAGACTTTAAATTTTGAAGCCTCATATCTGATATTCCCCTCATCAGGTGCAATATGATAAGTTTTTAATAGTTCATTCTGAAAGGATCTAAGTTGGAGCTTTGGATTCTTTATGTCATGGTTTTGTTGTTTGATCACTAGCCATCTTTACTTCATTTGGTGTTTTTCATGTTTGACCACTAACCACCTTCGTTTGATACTAGTGGTTTATGATTTACCACTAACCTTTTTGACTCGAAAAATGTGGTGGTTTTGGATGACCACTAACCAATTTGAATTGAATAATGTAGTGGTTTCTGGTTTACCACTAACCATCTTCACTTGAAAATTGTGGTTGTTTTGGATTACCACTAATCAATTTGATTTGAATAATGTGGTGGTTTATGGTTTACAACTAACCATCTTCACCTCATCATGATACTTCCCTCCTAGGAGAGTTTTCTTTTTAATCATTGTGCTCACCCCCTTGAGTTGTGGAGAGCACCATCTTTGACTTCATAGAACATATAGAAAGCCCAAAATCATCTGGAATATCTAGTTGATAGCTTTTTTCTTTTTCCATTTCTTCATTTTTTGGTGGTTTTACCTTTTTCTTGATTAGGAAATAAGATTTATGCAACTTCTTTACTTGTAGATTCCATCTCCAAGAATTTATCTATCCATAATGAATGGTCTTCTTAATCTACTTCTTTTGACAATTTTCTGATAGGTGTTGTCTTCCTACAATGAAGACAAGGATGGAGATAAAAAAAAAAAAACTGACTACATTTGACAAACTCTTTAACAATGCTAGCATTTGTTGTCAATATTCTAAACACATTCAAGAAATCTTGCGCTCACAAATTGAATTGGTTTGGTGTAATCTAGAACACACAAGTTGTTTCCTTTGTTATATCCCAAGCCCTGTCGATTTTTATTGAATAATAACTCTTCCCAAGGTCTGACAAACATCTTGGAAATCTCTTAATGTTGTTATTTTGCTTCTTCAAATTCTCTTTTTGTGTTGTTGTTATTGACATTCCTTCCTACTTCTTGTGAGTTATCTTCAACCATGGTTTTTTTCATTAATTCATTGCATGATTCCATATCCATCAGGTTTTCTACATCACAATGAGCATCAATAACCTATATTATGTCTTGTGTGTCACAAGTTGCATCAACCTTTTGCAATATTTCATCTGTTTCACATGTTGCATCAAAGTTTTGGATAAGATCCTCTATATCATATGTTGCATCAATCTTCTCTAGTAGGTCCTCCGTGTCACAACTTACATCAACCTTCTGGATGAGTTCATATGTATCACAAATTGCATTTTTTGTATGAAGAATTCCATGTCTAAAATTCTAATGACCTTAGCTATAGATGTTGTGTCAAGCATGTCATCAATTTGATCTTAATTTTCTCTTAATTTTATTTGAAATGCTTCAATCAATTGATATTTTATATCTAATTCACTTTTAAGATCATTTTCTGACCCGTCTGATCAATTATGTTTTTGTTTATTATGTATGTTGCACTCAAGTGCTTTAATTTGATTT
>APFE031623741.1:0-13461 GCA_000404065.3 Pinus taeda
ATGACTCCTACATCTCCTATTATACCCTTATTTTCTAAAAAATTAGTGGGAAACAATTCTTGGTATTCATGAAGTAACTTTGTAACTTTACTCACCATCTCTTCATCCCAATAGTCTCTTATTGTTGTAAAATTAGGTTCCTTCTCTAATCCTATGTTCACCTTATTAGTATTTAGTGGATTCAGTATATCTGGTATTTCTGGCTTAGTTCAACTTACTTCGCAGTATCCTTCTAATTCTGCTATGTCAATGTTGCAAGGATCTTATTTTTCTTCCATAGTAAGGTTCTAACATTCTAGTGCATTTTCTATCTACACAACCCAATCAGGTTGTTGCCATCTCAATGGGGTTGCATTCTCAAAAATCCTCTTCTTAACTGTATGAAGGGCCAAATCTATGTATGGGCAATCATCCTCAAAGCTGAATGTTAATATGAAGCCATAAACTACGTCTTCCCAATTTACTGTACCATGATGAAGCTTTGTTTATAAGTACCAGTCCTTAGGGATTTTCTCTAATGTATTAACGAATCCATGTACCAATTATTGTTGTGGAATCTCCTTCCATGATGTAATGCATAGCTAGATATGCTTCCTAGGATTAGTTTCACCATCATATTTTATCTCTATTTCTATATCTATCTGTCCAAACCTTATCCACATCAATCTTTAACATTCATGCCAACCTTCTATATTATTCTTGTGTGGACCCCATAATCTAGTAGGGGTAGTTTTTAGGGCTATATCCAAGGCTAACAACCTTTGATTCTCTGAAACATGTTCTTCATAATCATCAAGAAAAGTATTTACATCACCCAAGCCATCATAAGAAGGAAGATTACATACTTAAGATATCATACAACGAAATGATTTGGTAATTCTTGCACAACGCTTTGTGGATACTTCATGCAACCTATTCTACTAGTTTTCCAACTTTTCCTTTGATTCTGAGGTACAAGAACTATCATGCTCCCAAGTCAACTTGCCTTCGGCAGTAGGGTTGACCCAATTCTGTTCCTTCACTGTCATTTGATAGATATTCTCTACATCAGCTGCACTATTATTCTTTGACTAGTTTTATGTACCTTACTCCTTCATATGGATCCAAGGGAACAATTACTCTCATATTATTCCCTTCAAATATCATATGTCTCTTCTTCAGATTAATTACAGCCACATTTTCAAATGCCTGATCAAGTCCAAGCAAGGGGTTACTATCACCAACGCTCTTTATTCCTTTAAAATAAATAGTAGTGCAAACTCCTTCAATGTCCACTGTTACACCTGGTAGTCTTCCTAAGGGGAAGATCTTTTGCTGATATTCCATTCTTAGCTGAATAGGTGACCAATGTAGCTTTGAATTACCCATTAAATCCCATGTCTACTTCGTTAAGACATTAGCATTAGATCCTAGATACATGATAACTTGATCCATCTCATATACTCCTATCCACTTACTGAGCCTTATCCCTCTTCTGGTTCTTTTTTGTTGATGCAAATTATTGACTATGCACATCTCACTTCGTGGTGTTTCTTTGGATGCACAAGAATCTATCAACTCCTAAAGCCTTTCTACCACCTTTTGATCTCTTAATTAATTTCATACAAGTTTTCAGAAAATATTTTAAAATGCTTGCTTGATTTGTTGAATCCTAGTATTGTGTCGGAGCTCGATCCCATGTCGAAGATCGGTTCTGCATTGAATTTGATGACATGTCATAGTTGCTTTTTTGATAGGGATTTGGCTTTGCACTAGATGTCGAAGCTCCGACATCCATAAAAATTTGCTTCACTTCCATAAATAGCTCTTTTTATTTCTAAATATAAAAAATAGGATCTTTCTCAATAGTTTTTTTAACCCATGCACCTTCAAATTCTTTCTTCTCATATGCTTTATCACTCCTAGTCACAACTCCACTTCTAGTGACAATACTAATTTAAGGTTCATTGGTCCTCCTTTTAGCAATCGATGTCGATTGCTGATTAATTTTTTCTTGCATATTTTCCATAAGTACTAGGAATTATTCAATTACATGGTCAAAGCATTTACAATACTTACATGTCATTGTAGGGTTCTGACAATCACTTGCAAAATGACCTGCCTGACCGTAATTATAGCAGATGATATGTCCACATCCTCTACCAGCTCCAACATGTTGACCTCTTCTTTGGTAGCCTCCTTGAGAACCACGATGTCCAATTCCTTCATTCCCATGTTCTTTTGCTTGCATTCTAAAAGTGTCATCACCTCTCTCCATCATTAGTTCATAAGCTTGAAAATTATTCTCATCATGTCGTACTGATTTACATAATTTGCAATATAAGTTCCTTAGATTCTACACATATTTCTATAACAGGTAACAATATTCTAAATGATGTTGGCCTCTGGTCTTACATATCTCACACCACAAGCTGGATCCTACATTTAAGGGATTCAATGCTCCACTAGCCATGTAATCCCTGAATTTTTATAGGACATTGTTCTTTAGAATGAGTCTCCAATATGCATTTTGTAGACCATGCTTCTTCTCTGAATTCTTTGCTTTTCTTGATATCTTGTATCTGTAGGGTGAGGTTTACCAGTTGACTCTGAATCTGTTGCATACCTACATTAGTATCTCCTATATGTGAAGCTTCTAACTTCATCCCAATATATAGAGCTTTAGCTTGACTTGTTATCTTTTATTTCATCAATGGTAATATGATATGCGGTAATAACGCAACTATAAACCATTATTGATGTTGCTGCAGAGCTATGTCAAAGCTCACTTGAATAAAAAATACCTTAAATATCTGATCAAATTCCCAAAAAGACTCAGTAGGTTTCTGTTCAATTTCTTTCAACTCATTGATTCAAATTGACTCAGACTTCCACCTCTTAAATTCTATAATCAATGCTACTTTAATATATGCAAATTTTCTGATATGATTACTCGAATACTTCATATACCATGTCAATGCTCTATCTCATAATTTTGTAATGAGCTATGCTTTCTTTGTATTTTCATCTTTGATTTGCTTTGCAGTCCATACAATTTGACATAAAAACAAAAACTGTTTTGGATCTTCTGATCCGGTTCCTTTGAAAACAAGTAGCTTAATATCATCAACCATATTTCTTCTTGGAGGGGGAGGGGAAAGAGTAAGGGGAGGGGGATGGGTGGTATGGGTAGCAGGGGGAGAAGGGGGAGGAAGAGAGCCAAAACACCCTCGCTATTATTGGATTCTGACTTCTACAAACTCTCACATTGGGAAGGTGCATACAATGAAGTTACCTGGGATTTATCAAGGTGGCTATCATCTCTTTCACTTTTAGATTCACTCAAAAGAGGACTATACTCAGTCTCTACAAATTTCTTCAAGTATTTTCCATGAGTTCTCTTTCTTGTATCTATTATATATTTCTTTCCACTTCGTGTTTCTGCAATATATGGCTGAGATTTATTCTCTTTTCTTCCAAACATAAGTAAACTAGCAATATGGATGCATTCGTAAAACTCCCTTTTCACACAGGAGCATCTTAATCAAAGGTTTCAAGGAATTCGAATACTTACCTTGTGGTCCTTTGAGGAATCATCATTCCGCTTCACTGTAGGACACATTTGAGTCTACTGCGAACTTGGTAATAAATCCTCCCAAGATGCTATCAATCTAGAAATCAACAACCCTTGAAATCCTATTGTTAGTGCTTTTGAGTCACTATATCATTTCAGGAGTCCACACTATAGGTTATCCACCTTTAAAGCAGGTATTTGTTTTAGGCAACCATGATATCCATTGGTACAATTCTATAGGAAATGATGTGAATAAAATTTTGTATTGATCTATAAAAATATACTTCTGTAACCAAGCTTCAGACATCAGAAGAGGGTTTATGTTCTCTTGATATTTAAATTATCGCTTTTTCAATTCTAGAAAATCTTGAATTTCCTTCTTCGATGGGTGCCACATCCACATATCCCTCAAACAAATCCTGGTGCTAGCAACATAACCAATTTTTGGTTTGGTATGGGCTAACCGAGGTTCAATATATACTATGCACCAATAAAACCCTTAATCACTGGCCCTTTTGGCAATGACTTGTAAGTAGATCGAAGTCTCACCCAAAGTGACTATGGGAGGATGCAGAACCAAGTTTTTGTAGCCTTGAAGGATGCATAGATGTGGTATTATTATGTTTTCTTACAATCAATATTCATACATCATTTTTCCACATTACATTAATGATTTAAACATATCATATAAAGCCATAAATAATCATTGTGCTGAAATAAAGTGCAAATGTAATAAATTGCTATGCTACAATAGATAATAAGAAAATATGCACATGAAGAAACCAAATTGTCATGGTTCACCCCAATGTGGGGCTACGTCCTCAATACCTGTTGCTTATAATAAGAAATCTTGCACAACAAATAGTTCTTGACCTGCACACTCAACTACAAGTCATATGCGCACTAAGTTATAGATTCAAGCCTCTAGGCACTCAACTGTAGAGCCTCAAATTCTTTTCCCAAATGACAGATCACAAAAGTTCAACCATAACATAGATCTGGATCAATTCGATGATTCTTTTCTTATTATTTGACCCTATATATACTATTACACCAAGTATAAATAATTACAATGCCATGGTCCACATACCATGGATTCCCTAAAACAAGCAGCTAAAACCATTGATCCTTTACATTATCACATGATTTTACAAAAAGGAGGGGCTTCGAACCACTCTGATTCCCTTATATCACGTGGTATATTCCAACTGCTTCACTGCGTGGTCCACTTCATGCTCCGCTGCACGCTCCACTGCGTGCTCCACCCCACAAAATGCAGAGTCTTTACCAAAAACTAGGTCAAGTTGGGTTGTGCCCAACAACGATACCTCTGTTATTGAATCAAGGCCCTTACCAATGAAGACATCATCAATAATGACTCCACTATCAAAGGATCTAAAGGGATCTCCCTCTTTGTGGGATCAAGGATCATTATTGAAGAAAAATTTCTTCATCAAGGATAATTTTATATTCTCTATATCGTCATCAACATCAAGGAAGAAACAATACGGAACATCCTATCAAGTAAGTATATTTATGTCCACATGTAAATATGTCAAAATGTATTTTTGCAAGGAAAGCAACAAATTGGTCGGGGCTTCAAACTATCTTGCATGGAAGAAATGGACATATCTGAATCTCATTGGAAATGATGTTATGGAACATGTCAAAGGATATCTCACTAAAAGAAGAAAGGAATATGCTCAAGATCTTGCAAGGTATAAGAAAGGGGAAGTTAGGTCTCAAAGGATTCTTATATAATCCTTCAAGGATCCCCTCATCCCATATGTATCTAAACTCGAAACTTCAAAATAAATCTATGAAAAACTAGTAGAGTTGTATTCCGTAAGCATTGTTGGAGATTTCATCTCATTAAGGCAAGAAATATGCATGATGAAGATGTCAAGGGAATATGGAATAACCTCATATTTTATGAGGATATCTGAAATCGGGGATCAACTGCAAGATTTGGGAGAAGTCATGTCTGATAGAGAAATGACTACAGTTGTTGATCTAGATTTAAATAGGAACACAACAAATTACAGAGATAACCATAAATATAGAGATGTAGCGGAAATGATACTTCATTTCATTACTGTAAAATACTAAAATATGCTTACAAACAGAAATGGAAATAAACTAGCTATGGCGATGGTAGCTTATCTCTGAGAATAGATGTGGTGGCTACATGCCTCTGAACTGTGTTACAATGAGGCTCGAGGGCCTATTTATTGTTGAGAAATAATGGAAAACCCTAAACATCCAAAAACCTAACCCTAGAAGATGAGACGCCAAACTGTGGGCCCCGTTTGGGTAAATTGGTACATCAACTTCCCGGGGTCGTAACTTTGGCATACGATCTCCGTTTGATGCGCACAATATGTCGTTAGAAATATCTATCCGAGAACTACAACTTTGGGAAAAGAAACATCGGTCCATGGACCCATGTTGCTACAAGTTTTCCAAAAAAACATTGTTTAGGTCCTCAAAATGGCTTCAGAAGTTCAGGACCCGAAAAACTGTTAAAAATACTAGAATGTGCTACAATTAAGGAAACTGAAAAGCTGAAAGAAAAAATGGTGGGGGTCCAAGTGGACTTGGCGGGTGGCCACCAATATCCACCTGTATTATTCCTCCCCCCTTAGGAAGCAATGGTCCCCATTGCGTTGAGTTCCTCCATGAGATGAGGAAACTTTTGCTGAACTTGGTCCCTAGTGAGTCACTTGCCCTGGTGAAGGAGTTGGCCTGCTTTGAAAATTCAATACAGTTGGATATTCTGTTGGCAGTGTGCTTGATTTGTGTGTCCATGATCCGATCAGTTGCAACCTGTTCAATGCAATCTGGATTTAACTCTGTGGGTGTGAGCTGTTCTGCAATGTCAGATGTGTCTAGTAATGGTGGAAAGTATAGCCAAACGTAGTCCACATTGAACACTAGTTGTAGGCCAAGGAATGGGGGAATGCTAAGCTCAAATGCATTGTATCCCACAACCTTGGTAATGGTGTAAGGACCATATTAGAGTGGTCTAAGTTTCCAATAGACTCCGATAAGGTGTTCCTTTTGCAAATGAAACCAGACTTTGTCACACACCTAAAACTTGTGTGGCACCCAATGTTGATCATGTGACTGCTTGTTCTTGGCATTTGATTTCTCCAGAATGTCAAGGACCTGTTGGAGAATATGTTGGATGTGCTCAATGAAGTTGTTTACCTTATCTGTTTCGGACTAGACATGAGACAAATCTATGTGAGTAGCTGCAAATGGCATGACCACATCAATGTTACATAATGGCTGGAATCCCAAGCCCACTTGAAAAGGACTGTGGCTAGTCGAGCTGTGGAGAGCTCAGTTGTAGCTATGCTAAACATAGGGGAGGCTCTCATCCCATGTGCATGGATGCTTTGAGTTTTACATGTGCAGAATGTTTATGATCATCCTATTCACAACCTCTGTCTGGACATCAGTTTGAGGATGGAAGGCTATGGAATTAGTGAGTTTGGTGTCCAGCATCGACCAGAGGTTGGACCAAAATGTACTGAGGAACCTGCTATCCTGATCTGAGATGATAGATTGTGGGATCCCAAAGTGTACCCACACTCATTCAAATAATAGTTTAGCAATGGCTTCTACTATGATATTCTTCTTGTAGGCCGTCATAATGGCCATCTTCGAGAACCTGTCGACAGCCACAAAAACACAGTCGTTTCCATGCTTAGTAGAAGGAAGGACCAACATGTAATCCATGGAGATGGATTCCCAAGGTCGACTAGGGGTAGGCAGTGGGGTATAAAGCCCTTGCTTCTTGATGGTCAGTTTGGTAGTGGCATAGGTAATGCATGATCTAGTGTACTTCCCGACATCCTGTCAAAGATACGGCCAATAGAAATACTTCTGCAATACTGCCACCATTTTCTTGACCCTAAAATGTCTAGCAACCTGACTGTAGTGTGCTTCCCAAATCATCTTGGCATGTTCTCTTGAAGGAACACAAAGGTGATCCAGGTGGCATAACAGGGCATCCTGGAGGTGAAAATATGGAACATGCTAAACCTCCAACAACGTCTGGTATGTGTGGCCAAATTTTGGGTCACTTTGTAGAGAAGTGGCCACTCAAAATTTTCGTACCCACAAGAGTTGATCATGATGGTTAACACCATGATCAGTGTTTGACTGAGGAAATCTGCAACATTATTAGTGCTGCCCTTCTTATACTTGATATTTAAATTGAACTGTTGCAGGTATGTGGACCACTTCTGATGGTAATCATTCTGCAATTTCCCTTGGGTCTGTATGAACTGCAGGGGTTGGTGGTCTGTGTGGATGACCGTTTCCTTCCCCAAAATGTAATTCTTCCATTGTCGAAAGGCCTGCACAATGGAATACATCTCTTTATCATAAGCAGGATACTTTCAGACTGTGTCTGAAAGTGTCTCACTGTGATATGCCACTATATGTCTGTGTTGAGTAAGGTGTTCCCCAATAGCATAGTTAGAGGCATCTATCTCGACCTTGAATGGTTGTTGCAAGTCTGTTAATGTGAGCACTGGTGCTGAGCAGAGGCGATCTTTCAACTCTGTGAATGCCTTCTGTTGAGAATCAGACCAAAAGAATTTTTCTTTTGCTCCTCCCTTGGTGACTTGACTCAAGGGTCAAGTGATATGAGAAAATCCCAACACGAACCTGTGCTAGAAGATGGAAAGACCTAGAAAGTTGCGGAAGAGTGGTTGGAGATGGCGAATCCTAAATGACTTGGATCTTAGCTAGATCCACCTGCACGCCTTGTTCATCAATTATGTATCCCAGATACTGAACTTGGGTCATGCCAAAAGTGCATTTCTCCAAATTGGCACATAGCTTGTGTTGCCGCAGTGTTTGGAGAACTTGACGGATGTGGCAGCGGTGCTCTTCCCAACTCTGGTTGAAGATCAGGATGTCATCCAAGTATACCACTACAAATGAGTTGGTTAATGGCTGCAAGATGTCATCCATTAGCCTCATGAAGGTTGCAGGAGCATTCGTCAATCCGAAAGGCATAATAAACCATTCGAAAAGGCCCTCCTTGGTTTTGAAGGTAGTCTTCCACACATTGGAGGTTTCGATTGGTACCTAGTGATATCCTAACTTCAAATCGATCTTGCTGAAATATTTTCCCCCTTTAGTTGGTCTAGGAGGTCATCAATCCATGGGATTGGGTACCTATTATGGACAGTGATATTATTTAGCACCCGATAGTCAATACAGAGTCTCCAAGTCCTATCCTTCTTCTGTACCAACACGATCGCGCTCCCATAAGGTGATGAACTCATATGGATGTGACATTTTTGTAACAGATCCTGAATATGCCTCTTGATTTCATCATTCTCTAGAACAGAGTGCTGATAGTTTGGTCCATTAGGCAGTGGTGCACTTGGGGCTAGATCGATGGAGTGCTTGACCTGACAGTGCAGAGGAACCCCTGCGAGGAGGTGAAGATGTCCTCATACTCCTCCACGACCTTGTCCATCTGTAGTTGTCATGTGGAGGGGCCTTGTTTGGAGGTTGTGGCCATGTATTCTTCTTTCCTTGAGGGCGTATCATCAGGAAAACAAATTTTCCAGTTTTGGAAATAAGCTTACTGCATTGTTTTATAGTAACCAAAGAGATGGCAGTAGGCAGTGCTACCTCCAGTATCCTGTACAACTTATATCCCAAAGTAACAATAACAGCACGGGGCCTTGATTCATACACAACATGTCGCTTCCACAAGTATGGTTGTCCTAATAATACATCACAAAAATCAAGGGGATAAATGTCACACAATACATCATCCATGAAGGGCTTGATATTGTATGGAAGGCGAAACTACTGGCTTACGCAAAGATCCTGTACATGGTGAAGCCACCCGATGGTGTACAGTTGTGGATGTGATGTGGTTGGTAAGCCCAGCCGCTTCACAACCTCTACCAAAATGAGGTTCTTTTGGCTCCTACTTTTGGTAATGAACTATAGCGAGGAGCCCTTTACCCAAATCTGGGAGTGGAGAGATGCTCCTCCTCCTCTAGGTCTTTGGGTTCCTACTTTTGGATCTTCGTGGTGGTAATGGTGGCATTGGGATCCGTGTTGATAATCTTCTTCCCTTTGTCATTTCCCTTGTTGGGTTTTGACTCAGAGTTAGAAAATACATCTAATTTTGAAACCATTAGCTCGGTCACTAGTGACTGCTGGGCCTGACACTCACTTGTGTTGTGAGTGGAGCTCTTCTGGAACTCACACCACTTTCCCGTGTCATTTTTCGGCTTCGCACTGCTATTCTTTGCTTGTATATTTGGCGGTTTGTCTTGGGCCACCCCACATTGGATTTTTCCTTTGTTATGTGGTTTGGGGGCACTTTTCCCTTGCTTCAGATTCATAGATCCAAAGTATTTCTTCTTCTGTTTAAACTTTTGCTTGAACTTGACAGCATATCGGTATGCCGTGCCGAGTGAGGAGATGTTCAGGAATTCTATTTCTTCCTAGATGTACTTGTGTAGGCAGTCGTGGTATTTGAGTACCAAATGCTGCTCCGAATCCTTGATACCCAACTTTGTGCGAAGGGTATGGAAAATATTGGTAAACTCTAGCACATCTTGGTCCTTTTCCTGCTGTAGCGTGGTCCAATTTATGTATTGATCCTCATAGCTTCCGACAGGGTAGTACTGCTCCTTGATGGCAGTCTGGTTCCAAGTGGGTACAACTGAAAATAGTGAGCCCGTACTTTCATCCTTCTACTCGCAGTAGGTTTCCCACTAGTCCTTGATGTGGGGGGCTGCTTTGAGAAGAGCGAAAATAATATTTTCCTAACTCAAAAAATCATGAACAAAAAAAACCTTCTAGAATATTTAACCATTTATCTATGACATCTATGTGTATATGACCCTTGAAGATGGGGATTTCAAAATTAACTTGTACCTTAAAGGGTGTGGTGTTTCCAGAGTAGCTGTTGGAAGTTGATGCATCGCCGCTGGGTAGCCGTTGAAGGATCTAGGAAAAGCTTTCCATCATCGCGTTCCTTTTCCACTCGAGGGATTCTTCAAGCAATATTTTGATAGGATCTCCTACCCCCTCATCTTTCTTTTCATCCGCTATGGGAGGACGTCGGGATTTGCGAGGCTGGTCTTGTAAAGGTTCAACTAGTTCAAGCCCTAACTCCTTATATCTTGACCTCGTTGGGGACATGGAAAGAAAAACAGAGAAAAAGTAGACCCGTCTGATACCACTGATCCAGATTTAAGTAGGAACACAACAAATTATAGAGATAACCATAAATACAGAGATGCAGCAAAAATAATACTTCTTTTCAGTAATGTAAAATACTGAAATATACTTACAAACAGAGATGGAAATAAACTAGCTAGGGTGATGGTAACTTATCTCTAAGAAGAGATGTGGTAGCTACATGCCTTTGAACTATGTTACAATGAGGCTTGAAGGACTATTTATTGTTGAGAAACAATGCAAAACCATAAACATCCAAAAACCTAACCCTAGAAGATGAGACACCAAACTATGGGCCCTGTTTGGGTAAACTGGTACATCAACTTCCCGGGGTTGTAACTTTGGCATATGATCTCCGTTTGACGTACACAATATCTCGTTAGAAAGAACTATCTGAGAAATAAAACTTTGGGAAGAGCAACAACATTCCATGGACCCATGTTGCTCCCATTTATCCAAAAAAATGTTGTTTAGGGCCTCAAAACGAATCCGGAAGTTCAGGACTCGAAAAAATTCTAAAAATAGTAAACTATGCTACAATTAAGGAAACTAAAAATCTGAAAGAAACAATGGTGGGGGTCCAAGTGGACTTGGCAGGTGGCCAAAAAAACCACCTGGATCAGTTGTATTAAATGCACTACCAGAAGAGTGGGGTAATTTTACTTCAATTATTTATGGGAAAAAAAAGTTACTCCTTTCTAGGATCTATGGTCACTGTGCAAGATTAAAGAATCTAGACAAAAGGCAAAATTTGAAGTGGGAGTAGGTGAGAAAAATCAAGCATATGCTACAATGGAAAAAAGAAAGGGGAAATTTGGAAAGTTTGGTCCTCAAGAAAATAAGAATAACATGGCTAAAATACAATGCTATGGGTGTTAAGAATATGGGCACTATAAGAGGTATTGTACTAAGCTCAAGAAAGACAATAAAAAAATAGGAAAAGAAGAAGCCCACATCACTGAGGAAGCGAAGGAAGCTGAAAAAGGAAATCCAAGAAGGAGGAAGTGATAGATCTCCACTATTGAGATAGTCTTCCTCACCTGGTTATTTTCTAGTTTCTATTTCTAAGTTTTCTTGTTGTAAAGTGGGAGCATGATAGGATGCATCATGGCATCATAGAAGAATTAAAAGAAAATATATTATGACATCATCATAGAGAGGCATAATAGATGGTTGAAGCATGGAAGTCAACTATGAAAGGATATAACTCTTGGAAACCTAATTTGTAACATAGGTGGAACTTATGGAAAATAAAGAAAAAGGTCATATATTACAAGGATCATGATCCGGATTTAAACAGGAACGCAATAAAATATAGAGATAACCATATACACAAAGATGTAGCAGAAATAATACTTCATTTCATTAATGGAAAATACTAAAATATGCTTACAACCAGAAATGGAAATACACCAGCTAGGGCGATGGTAGCTTATCTCTGAGAAGAGATGTGGTGGCTACATGCCTTTGAACTGTTCTGAACTGTGTTACAATGAGGCTCGAAGGCCTATTTATTGTTGAGAAACAATGGAAAACCATTCACATTCCAAAACCAAACCCTAGAAGATGAAACGCCACATTGGGGGCCCCGTTTTGGGTAAATTGGTACACCAATTTCCCGGGGTCGTAACTTTGGCATACGATCTCCATTTGACACGTATGATAGCTCGTTAGAAAGATATATCCGAGAACGACCACTTTGGGAAGGGCAACATCGGTCCATGGACCCATGTTGCCCCCAGATTTCCCAAAAAACGTCGTTTAGGGCCTCAGAATGGCTCCGGAAGTTCAGGACTCGAAAAAACTACTAAAAATAGTAAGTTGGGCTACAATTAAGGAAACATAAAATGTTGAAAGAGACAATTGTAGGGGTCCAAATGGGATAGGTGGGTGGTCACCAAAATCCACCTTGATCATTCCTCCCCCCTTAGGAAGCAATGGTCCCCATTGCGTTGAGTTCCTCCATCTACTGAACTTGTCTTGCAATCTCTGATGTGTCCAGCAATGGTGGGAAGCATGGTTGACGACGGTCCACATTGA
The DNA here is from genome assembly GCA_000404065.3 of Pinus taeda. Lineage (NCBI taxonomy): Eukaryota > Viridiplantae > Streptophyta > Pinopsida > Pinales > Pinaceae > Pinus > Pinus taeda. The sequence continues at coordinate 12,827 of APFE031623741.1, forward strand.
ACACTTGGTGCAAGTGAAGGAATGGTGGAATGATGTGCTCCAAATAATTATTCCCCATAGCCTTGGTACTGGTGTAAGGACCATGTCGGAGTGGTTTGAGTTTCTGATGGGTTCTCGTAAGGTGTTCTTTCTGCAGATGTAACCAAACTTTTTCGCCCACCTGAAACTTGTGTGGTACCCCTATGGGTGAGGATAAGTTGTTCTTGTGTTATGTCATGACTGTATCCCTCTGCTGTTGCTGCTGCATGGAGGAACCCTTTGTAGGGGTCATGGATGTAGCAACGATTTTCCCCTTACTTTGGGAGCGAACCATACAGATGAATTTCCTAGTTTGTGAGATGAGCTTACTGCCTTTCTTAGCAGTGATTAAATATGTGGCGGTAGGTGGGGCTACCTTCGGTATCCTGTATAATGAATCACCCAAAGAAATAATGACAGCACGAGGCCTTGACTCATACACAGCATGTCGCCTCCACAAGTATGGCTGGCGTAATAATACATCAAAAACATCCAGAGGTGTTACATCACACAATACCTCGTCTGTGAATGGTTTGATGCTATAGGGAAGGTGGCACTGCTGGCGAACTTTGAGATCTCGTCCTTCATGAAGCCACCCGATACTGTACGGCTGTGGG
>APFE031623752.1:784-13454 GCA_000404065.3 Pinus taeda
CCAGAATGCTAAATGATCTTGTTCAATAATGGAATTCCCATTTGCAGCTTCTAGATGAAATCCCATGCTGTTAAATTTTACAACCAGATCTGTTTTAGACAAAGAAGAAAGTCAAGCTAGCTACAACCATGGTTCTGGTGTACTTTGAGACTTCTAATTTGCATTGGTGTTTGTTGTATTGCTTGTTCTTTTTCAAATAGGTAACTAACCTGAAAATTAAAGTCTGGCCTTCCTTATGAACAGACCTTTAGCTTTGGTATCAAATATTGGAAAAAATTCCAGTGATCAAAGAGAGATATTGAGCTTGTGTTTGCAACACTAGAGTGCTCAGCAATTGGAATCAAATTTATTGATTAAGGCATTAATGTACAACAAATAAAAGACATACCATCCACTAAAATATTTTAATTTTAGCAGAAAGAATGATGTATTCATAGTGGACGAATATTAGAGAGTAAAATATATGATAGAGAATTGTAGTGCTTTGGAAATAAAATGCATGAGTCAACCTTACATTATCTGGAATTCTCCCACACTTAAGTGTGACTACAATTTATCTATTCAAGTTGTTGCCTGATTATCCTGCTGTCTTCTCTGTTGCATTCTCCTCTGCCTGTCTTTTTTTATATAGTTTTTGTTGCCTCATTATATATATTTTTATTATTTAATTAAATGTATTCAATACTTCTCTATATATAAAGGCTAAAATGATTTTTTCTTCCTAAAGGGATATTCATAAAGAAAGGGTCAGTTAACCTTCCTAAAGTACTATTCAGCTGTCCTTACATAGACAGTAAGACAAAACCTTGCTTTCTTGGAGATGCAAGTCCAGAGGATATGTGAAGATTAACAAAAAAATCTAACATTCATTATATTTATCTTGCATGTTTCAGTTGATGTATTTCCTACATTCGCTATCCCTGATAAACATGATTAGTTGTTTGCCTCTTGTTAGAAAGGGGTAATTCAGGGATAATTGCTGCACAAGGCCTTGGGCTAACTTGGAATGTGTGTTACTTAATTTAAAATTTTGTTGTTGTTAACTCAATGTAGCTTAGTGTTACTGCCACCTGATTCAAGAAAAAACAAAGTTTGATAAATAAGCTTAGAGTGTATTGTCTGAAGATCCAAGGCCCAAATTATTTGTTGAAACCTGAATTTTATGTTACCATGTATTGACTGAAAATATAGAAATATATGGTAGTATTTCTTTTCCTTGAGCTTTACTGTGTTATCAAAAAGCCCTATTTCTTTTGAACTTGTATGGATGTATGGGGCTTGGCATGGGTTTTTGGCTGGATGTTTACACAGCAGCTGTGTGAAGGCAAAAAACTCTTCTGCTTTATATTTGTTGTAACTTATTTTATGGTGCATCTATAGGCTGCAATAGTTAGTGCACAAAAAATCTGGAAGCAAGTCAATTATTTACACAGCAGAAACTTGAACACAGACATTGCCATAATGCCACTACACAACATATGCCCAAGAGCCAGTAAGACATGTTTCCTTTCTAATTTATGGAAAACCATACTTTAGGAACTATTGAAACTGTAGAAAACTTTGGAACGTTAAGAAGGCATTCAACAGTTAAATAAGCCACCTTTGATGTAATACATGAGCTTCCAGTGTTGGTTGGCAGTTTTACTTCTATTAATCCTCCAGACAAAACATCTTTGATGCTATTTATGAGCTTCCAGTGGTGGTTGCAAGTTTGACTTCTATATTATCATTCTCCAGCAAATGTGAAACAGTGATTCAGACCTTGATTCCATGTTGACCCATTTCAATTCCCAAATAAAAATGTATTACACATCCTGGCAGCCCAAATTAACTTAGGCATTGTTTACGAAGGTACCATGCGGTGATTGTGAATCCAACCTCCACTTCAATGACTTATTCCTTTGTGAGGTCCCAACATGAATCGTAGACTGTTTCTCCTTTTCCAAGGTAATTGTTATCAGAGTCTAGTGACTATCAGTAATACAAAGTGTTGGAGTTGATATTATTCCCTTGAGAGGTCCCAGCATGAATCCTGGACCATTTATCTTCCTCCACGGTAATGATTATCAGACATGTGGATGGTCAACTGAACAGTAAAGTTTACAAATCACAATTGTTGACAGAATGTAATCCAATTCAAAACGTGATGCAAGCTCTGGAAGTGTTTTACAAAACTAGAATTCTATACAGGGTATGATCTCTATAACTAAATCCTGATCAAAACATAAATTCTGAGCTCAATTAAGATCAGTGAAGAATCTATCAATATCTTAACTGGAAACAAATTTTGTTTTTGGTTGTGAGGATTGCCCGTGAACCAGTGAGACTCCTGTATCATTTTGCATACCATAAAAACTATGTTTACATTGATTCTTCTGTCAGAGGACAACATCCCATGCATGACAGATCATTCTCGAGACTCGTACTGGTACTGTAGCTAGCAGGAAGTGTTGGTCTGCGAAGGCATTTTGTTAAATTCTTCTAATATTTTGTTCCATTCTAGGAAACTGTTGATATTTTCTGCTTGCTGCTCTTCCATTTTCCTCAAAGACTTTGTTGTTCTTTCAGCTTACTCCAAGATTTTGCATATTTTTACCACAAAATTGCTTCCGGTGGTTCCATTTTTAATTACCATCCAAGCTGGCACGATTTCTGCTTTGTTATCACTGAAATGTTATGGGGAGACACTGCAGTGCAGGGGTAACATTAATGAGTTTAAATATACCTGGATTATCAGCTCTGAATCTTATGGCAACCCACCCACTCATTGGAGCGATTATTGTGTTGCGTTGAGGGGGATCAACAAGATTAAAGTTGAGCGGATCAGTTGCTTGGTTATAGTTTCCCAGTCCTTCTCCCACCACATAGAAACCGTAACCATGAAGATGCATCGGATGGTTCTATGCCACGAAGATGTTTGTTGTCTGATATACCAGTTGCACTGTAGAATTGTATTCCAGTACTTTCACTTTTGTTGCACGTACAGGAGTCCAAAGACTTAGGGGTATATTATCTCCGGTATAGTTAAATGTAATCGCAGGATTTGAAGGAAAATCGGTTGTAAAGACGCCATTAATGCCGAAATAATTAGCTTGAAGCAGAGCGATCATGGGCAATGTAAATGATATGTTGTTCATACTTAAATTATGAACAACATATTATTATTATTAGTAGTAGTTAAGAGTATATCAAATAATTTTTGTAAGGTTATATCAAATTATTATATGAGATTTTTCTCTTTGTTAGATAATGAATATGTTAGGAAACAATTTGATTATTAAAATCATAGTGCATTTTTTATTTTCTATATTTTTAGATTTAAATTTACAATAGGATACATACTCTTAATATAATAATGAAAGAATTATATTATAATAAATATTTTAATTGATTTTATATATTTAAAAAAAATATTTTATTGAAATCAATTATAATTATATGTACATATATTAATTAAATAAATATTTAAGAATTTTTTTTATTATTTTATTATTATTATTATTTTATAAACTTTTAAGAACAAGAATTGTACATCTGCAAGGAAAGACTTTGAATCGGTTTTTTAGGATTTTGAAAATTTATGTAAATGTAACATTTACTTACAAACTGTATATTTGCAAGATTAGATCGTAGGAAAGACAATTATCAAACAGAAGCTAAATTGCAGGTTCCAAATGTATTTGCAAGATCAGGTTGCAGGAAAGGAAATTATCAAACTGAAGCTAAATTCTATCGAATTAGCGTCAATTAAGCACATTGCAAGATCAGATTGTAGGTTCCAAACTATATATTTGCAAGATCAGATTGCGGGAAAGAGGATTAACAAACCGAAGCTAAATTTTATTGATTTAGGGTCAATTAAGCAAAATTTTCTGGGAGAATGATAAAAATGTATTGTAAAATAAACACATTCCAACTGAATTTAAGAAAATGCAGAAATAACTTTACAAATAAACAAGGAGCACAGAATCTCAGTAAATAAAATACATGATAAATAACAAAATAAATCACAGAGACACAAAACTAAACCAAAGAAAAAATATACTCTGGAAAGAATTGGTGTTGGAAATTTACTCACAATGAGATAATAAAGTTGAGCGGATCAGTTGCTGGGTTATAGTTTCCCAGTCCTTCTCCCACCACATAGAAACCGTAACCATGAAGATGCCTCAGATGGTTCTCTGCCACGAAGATGTTTGTTGTCTGATATACCAGTTGCACTGTAGAATTGTATTCCAATACTTTTACTTTTGTTGCACGTACAGGAGTCCAAAGACTTAGGGGTATATTATCTCCTGTATAGTTAAATGTAACCGCGGGATTTGAAGGAAAATCGGTTGTAAAGACACCATTAATGCCGAAATAATTAGCTTGAAGCAGAGCAATCATCGGCAATGTAAATGATATGTTGTTCATACTTGCCGTAAGCATCGTTCTGTTTGGGCCTGCATAGGTCTTCCCAGTGGGGCACTGACGCAACCCGAGACCAACTGTGGAGATAGCCTGACGTTTCAGTTCTTGCGCTGCACTGAAGGGAGGACGTACTGCTGTTCTGACAACATGCATTCCTAGTCCCGTTTCCATTTAGCTTGTCTCTGTTCCCCTTTCCATTGATCTAACGCCTGCGTCTGTTCCCCTTGCTATTGATCTAACGCTTGAAATTTGTGTAATTGTCTAACATCTAATCGTATGGTGCACAAAATGACACGTAGGCAAGGAGGAGAGTTGATTTCAGAGGGAAACGCCTTACGGCGTAATTAATGACTTAAAGATCAGTGTAAATTGAAGATAATTGAATTAAAAAGTAATGACCAAATCAAACTTGCTATAATTCCCTATTTGCCTATAAAACTTATTAAAAAATCTATAATAACTATATTTGTAAATTTTAATTAAAATAAAATAACATGTATCACATGTCTCCTTCTCATTGAGGTTTAATAAATGTATAGATATTCCACCTTCTATAAATAACTCTCACCGCCCTGTGTCACCGCGGATTTATAAGTTAACTAAATATGTTGCTACCTTGTAGTTCATTTGCCTTCATAAATCCTTTTGCCTTAGGATTAGGGAATTTTTTTTTTTCTTTTTAACCGACGTTATCAAAGTGGAGGACTGCTAACATTGGGGAGGCTACTCACTAGTGATTGTGTTGATCTGTTCTGTTGTGCTCGTTTTCAATGTATTGGCAATTAAATAAGGATTTCATCCTCGGCGGACATCATGAGATAGGATTATGTTGAATGTTTTAATTTGTCCAGGAAAAAGCTGGGGTAAGTTCAAGTAGTTTCTAAGCTTCATTGGCCTCATTGAGCATCGAGTAAATTTGTATGATGGCAAAGCACACGAGTGTGGCTTCGCGAGATGGCAGCAGTTCGTCAGCAAAACCGAAATCTGGCCCTGGAGATTTCCGAGCATAAATAACGCCTCTAGTTTAGTCAGCTTGTTTCCTATTGGAGCCCATTGAGCCCATTGTCAGTGAGCCATATTTGTAGGAGCTCTGTACAGTTAACAAGAGAAGGTGGCATCACACCGCTCAGATTGTTCTAATGAAGATTACGAAACCAGAGACGAGTGAGTTGGTCGATTTCTGGTCGGATAGTGCTCATCAACTTATTTTCAGATAAATTAATCACTCACGACAGAGAATAGTATCCAAGAACCCTAGGAATCGAATCAGTGTGGGAGTTCTCGAAAGAGTTCAACGATAGCTGTTGTCGAAGTCATGCAGAATGGTCGCTATCAGATTATTTACATAGAAGTTGAGCTCAGCATGGGCATCCCATAGTAGCTGGGATGTGACCTGTGAATCTGTTATAGAAAAGACCATGGATGGAATATGTACTCTCAAATTGTAGGAACCGATTATTGTATATAGAATGAATCACAATAATAAAGAAAATTAAGAATTATATTGCTATTTAATCTTAATCAACAAAGTCTAATTGTGGTCATGGTGTTTACGAACATTATCAAAAAAAAATATGTCGGCTTTCATATAAAGGAACAACCATCTACGAGAATGTATGAGTACCTACTCGTGCAACCACCAATCTACTAAGACGTCCTTCCTGTAAATGTTTCATTCAACCATTATCTAGATACATTTTCCTGCACTTATGAATCTCATTCCATCATTGTCATCATGGGTTTTCTCGGATTGCCCATAACCAATTTACGAACATTTGACCATTTTTAGCCAATGTCTATGAGTAAATATCTCAGCCACATACCAATTTAGGAAGCTAACTAATTGAATAGGATTCCAAAGACTAAAATCACTCTTATACATGAAATAAATCACAATAAAGACAAATAAAAATTATGTTCTTCCAAATATTTGAAATACATATTTTCTATTATAAAGCGATTTTCTCGTCCAATACAATGAACATTTTCTCTACCTATCATCATTCTTTGATAAAATGCTTAGAGTTACATAAACCATCCATTTTAATCAATATAAAAAATAAATTAATAATAAATTCCCAAGCTAAAAAATAGATAGTTTCAAAAATAATAACATTAATTCTTTTTAGTGTTTAATTTATTAATATTTTAATATAAATTAACTCGTAACATTATATGGGAAATAATCATGAGTCCATCATCTCTCAATCCATTATAGATGTAGAACAGAAGTCGATTTAAATTAGAATTATTTGAAGGGTAAAAACATAGTATTAAATATTTTGATGTTTAAAATATTTAAATTAATATAAATAAACTTTTAGTGTGGAAAGGTTTATAATAATAATTTTTATTTTTATTTTTATTTTTAAATATAATGAAATAATAATAATAATAAGTTATTTTATATATGTAAAATGTGAGATGTAACATGAAATAATTCTTTGTTTTGATGTTTATTATAAATTGATGTTTATGGATATATATTGGTTATTTAATGTATATAGTTGCACTAATATTTACGTGAATTGATACATATTTACATTTACCAACTATTTATTTTATAGGGCTACCCTAATTAAATTACAATTTTATAAAATCTGCTTTAAAATAGATATACCTAATGATATAACAATTTGCTTAAAATTTTATTCAAAAAATAATTTACAGTTTTTTGTCTGCTTTACTAAACCTTAGTTGTAGATTTAACATTTTTTATGGCTTTAAGGTCCAAAAGGCATGCTCCTCCACCTCCTCTTGCTCCTAACATTGCAATTTTCACTATGCTAGTTTTGGGTGGTTCACGAGTTCCTCGGCTAACCTTACTCAATTTGTCAAGAAGTTAGAAGAAATTCCCAAGATATCAATCCATGTTACTCAGTCATCGTTGACGACTCTCACACTAATGAATAGGGGTTTCTTTTACCAATTTATGAGCATTTGACCCTCCTCCAAATCACTAAATTCATGGATTGACAAAGATTGGGGGCCTCCCATCGAAGGCTAGCTCTTTGTCTCATTTTGTAGCACGGATTTTCCACATTCCTCTTTGAATATAACACATAAATTCATGGATTGACAAAGATTGGGGGCCTCTCATCGAAGGCTAGCTCTTTGTCTCATTTTGTAGCATGGATTTTCCACATTCCTTTTTGAATATAGCACATATCATGATTTAATATTCTACGACAGTGCTTACTTCATGAGCAGTCAAGGTTTTTCTTGGATAGTTGGAGCTTAGACGTTAATTCAGAGAATGACATTCCCTCGGAGGCTATTTCAATTTTGGTTAAGCTCCCTTATCTCTATATTCATTTTTAAAATGATGAAATTTTCATACCTATTGGGAATGTATTGGGAAAATTTATAGATCAAGCCAAGCCACACAAAGGAAATTTTTCATGTACTCCTCTATATGTTTAAGAGGTTTTGAATAAGGGTTTTCCTTTCACTATTATTCTATCCTTAGACAATTTTCCTTCTTCTAAGAGGTGGATTATGACTAGTTCCTTTTAAGTGGAGACTCTCCCATGAATGTGGGAATTTTGCAAGGAATTGTGAAGAATATGAGCAACAAAACCAAGTAGAAAAGGGAGAATTTTAGTGACAACAACTAAAGAAGAGTAAGGTGTCAAAATGCAATGGCTAAAGTCTTGGACAAAAATAGCGGGGGAATGAAAGCCCCCTCATCTCCAAAAAAAAAAAAACATTTCCCTTGAAGGAGCTCAAGCTTCTTCCTCAAGCAAAAACAAGAATATATTCCAACCTGGTAATAAGTACGATTCTCTAGAACATATGGAAGAAGAAATAAAAATTTAAGAGGGAATAATCTAGAAGAACATAAAAGAAAAGTCACTCAAAAAAAACCATAAAAAATATGATTAGGAGATGCCACCATAAACTGATGTTGGAAAATATTAAAAAAAATGGAATATATTACTATATCCCTGAAAATTTTGCAAGAAGAAAGGAAGGAATTAAACATGTGTGACAAAGCTTTGAAGAAGAGACGTGGAAAATAAACTCAAGAAATGTATGGCTCAACGTTGGGGACAAGAACACTAAATTTTTTCGTTATCAGGCCAAGATGAGAAAATAGAGGAATGATTCAAATTCTATCTCAGTTAATGGAGGGAATCTTACAGATTACCCAAAAATTAAGGAAGCTACAAATAAACACTTCATCTCTCTTTATAAAAACTTTGGGGAAAATATTCAACAACGGTTAAATATATGTTTGAACATATTCTTCACTAGGTTTATCTAAACAAGAATGAGGCAATCTTTAAGATTATTTCCAAAGAAGAGATTTGGAATGTCTTGGTATCATTCATCCTTGATAAATCCCATGGGTTAAATGGCGTTGCACATTTTTATAAAAAGTGATGGGATTATAAAGACTAATCTTGTAGAATGATCACTTACTCATTTAAACATGGTTATGCAGGGGAGCAATCATCTCTTCATTCTTAGCCTTGATTACTAAGGAAGTTAATATCCTTCCTCCTTTCCATGTGTTCATCCCATTTCTCTCTACAACTTCTCATACAAGTTGATATAACAAAATTATAACACGTTGAATTAAGTCTCTTCTCTCCAAGCTAATTTCTTAAAATCAAGGGGCTTTTGTTAGCTGTAGGCAATTTGTAAGCAATATCTCTTTAGTTGAAGATGTGATTCACTCTACCAAAGTTTGTGCTGAAAAGGGGATGGTTATAAAGTTAGACATAACCAATGCTTTTAATAGCGTTCATCATCATTTTCTTTTAAGGTTCTTCATAATTTTGGCTTTAATGTCCAAGTTCTAAAACATATTTCTACTCATATCTCAATCCCTTGGACTGTTGCTTTGGTTAATGGGAGACTTGTTTGTTTCTTCAGAGCTTTAAGAGAATTAAGACAAGTATGCCCTCTTTCTCCTATGTTATGTATTCTATTGGCTAATTGCTTGGGTAGGAGACTAGATCGTTAAAGAAGAATTGAAATACTCCTTGGAATCAGATATGTGATTTTTTTTTGGTAACCAGGGGAATCAACAAGTAGGTTGGTCTCGTACTCATGTGACATGAGGTCGATTTTGGCCACTACCACTATACCTTTGGGACCTATGACCTATCCTCATCTCCGTAGATTGGGCTATTCCGAGGGATTTGGACATTGGATCTCTTAGTTTACACAACACTTAATATCATAACAATCACCAACTGAGATGCACCCCGAGGAAATATATGTGAATAATATTAAAAATATTAATCACTAGAAATTTGTGTATGATACTTTGTTGCAAACTAAAGTGTCAATTATAATAGTTAATTGATTCAAAATCATGTTGATAATTTTGTTATAGAATTTGGAGTCTTATTAATTTAGAGAAGAGTCAAATATATACTTGGTATTATTTTCCACCTTTTATACACACAAATAAATGTATGAAAATAATGACCAGCATAAGCGGGTCAAGGTATCCTTCTTTTAACGACAAATAGAGGTATCCTTCATACACCAATCAATGTATGAAAATGATGATCGACATATCGATAAGCGATTCGTTAGGTAATTTTCACGATTTTAATTTTTTTTTATTAAGTGATTTATGGTCATAAAGAATGAAAGCACAACATAATTCTCTAAACATGTGATCAAAAGAGTGTATAGAGGTCACAGACAATGTGACACACCATTGCTTTGCACACCCTTCGAACATGAAAGTGAAAAACCCATAGGCAATATCATCTGAGGGGACAATCATGCCTATCACAGAAGCCAACAAAGGCAATTGTGTGTCTGAACAAGGTGTTCCATTGTTTCAGACAAGTCATATATAATGCTCGTCGGCACATCGAAATCAACAAAGTTAGAGAAACATGTAGGGGTTGTGATTTGGACAAAATTCATGAAAGATGTGTAGAAATTCAAAACAGACTTTGATGGATCATCTTTTCATCTGACCCTCCTTCTAGCACCATAAATGTTGACGGTGCTAGACCCACCAACATTCAGGGGATCTCCATGATAAAATGTCACAACTAGACCTCAAACATTTGAAGTAGAAGTCCCAACAGTGGGTGGTAGTTTAATGCCTTAACCGCGGTAACGCGCAGAGATAAGTATGATAATTTTGGTTAGAAAAAGTGTGTGACCTTAGGGAGAGTCAAGTGCGATGCATGGGGTTCTAACACATTGAGGGGAAAATGAAGTGTGCCCCTTAGAAGCTTGTAATACTACACAGCTTGAAAGGAGCACACGAGTGGAATGACATCACAAGGTAAAATGCAGAACAGTCCAAAAATTAAAGTGACGTGTTAATCCAACAACACGCATTCAAAAGGATTCATACAAAGTAGTTCAAAAGAAAATGTGTAAGTTAAACAAAATACATTTCTAAAGCAACCAAAATAGTCCAACTACAATAAAAACATATGCATGAAAGCATGTTGGCTCTATAATTATTATTGTAAGTGAAAGTTCCATCCATACATACACCATTGATGACCACTAGCCCCAATAGTGGAACATTACAGTAAAGAACACCTTCTCCTCCAAATAATTATACTCGCTCTATGTTGTGGAGAAGCCAAGGCTCATCACAATACTCCCAAGCTTTTTCTAAGCCTAAGCCTAGCCAAAAGTTTGACTCCCAAAAGCCTGTTTTATGAGTGATGAAGTTCTATTTATAACAAAGGCTTGGGTGACCCTTGACATTCCCCTTTGTGACTCTTTGAATACTCTCATGACTCTTCAAATTCTTTACAAATAACTCATTACATAACATGATGACCCTTCACATTCCACTAGTGACACTTGGAATTTCACTTACAACATATTTACAAATAATATTAAATTTTCTACATGTACCCATGTAAGACAAATTACGTTAGAGATAGCCTAACAAGACAAAACACTATGTGAAGTTTGGGGAAAGACCAACTCGACAAAATCCACTTGGTGATTCTCAGTCACATATTGATGCCAAGCTTGGTACTATGTGATGATGTCCCCAAACTACTTGATGGTGTCTTTCTGATAGCAAACTCTTGCCTCCACAACATTCGGTTATATGGTCTTGGAACCTATATCCAACTCATCCTGAAGTATGTGCAACATGGTGTTGACCATGGCAGAACCACCAATGTACTTATGCATGTTATGTACGCTCAACTCCAAGTCATCCCTGGTGTCCTCTTGCCTTAGCTACTCCATGTACCCATTGATCTCTAGTAGGACTTGGTTCTTGGGTCCAACCTCGATGAGGGAACCGATTTATGGGATCCTATGTGTTCTCACCATGACATCCAAACTCTTGTACAATCGCGCATATGAGGCATGTATGCTACTAACGAATGGGGCAAGCTGCTCATAGTTTCCAGACCTTTGCTTTGTCTAGCTCTGCATGTGGCTTCATATTCTTTGGCAAGTGAAGCAAGGCCCCTTTGCACCGCGTTTTCCACTCTTGCACATGGGCGGTGGAAGCATTTATGTTCTTGATAGTTTGAACAAACTCTTTGTTATGTTGTTGTAAGCCATGCACATGGAAAACTTCTTTATGCACGGTGAAAAATATGTCATAGAGCTTCTACATGGTAGTCTCAAGTGTTGATACTTCAGTGAGTATCACTTTCCTCATCTCTTCCATTGCGAAAATTGCACTCTGCTCTCGAAGTTATTTTACCTCTTGCCTGAAAGCTTGCAAGTTCTTTTCCATTTTTTCATTCTCGGCCAATAGGAACTTAACATTTGAGCTCGTTGCTCTTACATAGGCCAAGGAAACATCAGCAAGGGTAGTTGGATGCTTTCTGATAGGGAAAATTTTAAGAACCCCCCCAAACTTATATGTATAATAAATGGGCGAATCTCCATGGTATATAGGAAAAATGGAAGGTGATTTTATCAATAATATAATATGTATATATAATTTTCTGGCGAATCTCTCACTAGGCATGGCAAATATTTTACTCAATTATAAAATCTTGTAAGATCTTTGCGAGTCTTTCACTAAATAATAAAACTTTCTAAATTCCTAGTGAGTCTTAGCATTGTGAACTCTTAGAGAATTTTTTGAAAAAGTATAAAACCATATATGACAAGGGCCACATGGTGGCAATATCACTATTTTTATTTCACATTTCCATGACATGGAACTTGTTTATAAAATTATAAAAAAGCCAACCAAGTCCCTTATAATATGCAAGTAAGCTTATAACAGAGTCAGATACCTCTACTATGCTTGTCTTCATTCAAGTTTCATAGCTGTTATACT
>APFE031623760.1:880-20294 GCA_000404065.3 Pinus taeda
TTCAATGAAGTTCTAGCTAGGAAAGAGTTGGAAAATGAAAATACTTGAGAACACAAATCTTTCTTAACAATCAAATCAAAAGAAGAGTATTCATTCCAATGCACTCAAAACGAGACAACTAATTATTTTCACAAGAATTTCCTTTTTGATTCAAACACTCAAATGCTACCAAGACAAACTTTTTTCAAAAGAGACCTTTCATATTTGTTTAAAAAACATTAAAAATTATAACTAAAGCAAATCTTTGAGAAAACTATGAATAAAGCAAACTTAAGATCTACAAACTATGAAAACCTATTTGAAGTAAAAGCTCACAAAAGTTTTTTGAGGATGTTTTACTTGGCTATAAGCAAACCAAGGACTAATTTGTCCAGAATCACAAATAAGTCAAGAACAACCAATTTTGTTTTCCTTTTTAAAAATGAAACTCCAAACTTTCAATCACAAGCTTTTCGAAGTTTTGTAAAGAGAAAACTCAAAGCGGATTCCTCAACAAGGGGAGATTTCAAAAATGGTCAGACTCATAAGAAGGCTGATAGACACTAAGGTGATCTGAAGTCCCTACAGCTTCTAAGCTCAGATCCCCTACACAACCAAATCGAAAAACAAACCCAACAAGCAAAAATCCTAGGAATTTCACCTAAAACCCTAATGCTAATGAAATTAAACCAAGGAAAGATTTCAACCAGTCACATGCAGGTATGGGAAGAGGATAACCACTACAAAAACAAGATAAAAACTAATTTAAAGAGTAAAATTCAAAATTTCAAAATTTTAGCAGGGTACGCAGGTTCAGAGTTTACACAGGTGCGGGTACGCTCTGTGCACAAAGTAAAAGTGCGTACAGGTACGCACTGTGATACACGTGCAGACTGCAGACTTCGACTAAGTAATGAAAAATAAAAAACAAACCTAAATCCACTAAGTCTACCCAAAGCCACACACAACAAGCCAAAAACAGAAACAAAAAGGCAAGTTTCTCAAGTCAAAGAAAAACGAGGAAAATAATCAAGTCCCGAGTGGAGTCGCCATTTTGTCACGCGGAATGAGTCGATCTTGCGGACAAGATAGAACTTCCTAGAATCTAATGAAGACCTAATGACAAACAAACTAACCAGACACTATCTTTCTCTAAATGTGCTTTATAAATAATGGCAAACAAATGTGTTTAAGGCCTACCTCATGTCCAACGCAAGTTTGGGGATGCCTTTGTTCCTTTGATCCAAGTAAGTTCCTTTGTCACAAACCTGCAAACACAAACACGGAAAACGATTAAATAGCACCTGAATAACCAATATTATAAAACATATTTAACATGAAAGTCAAGGAGTCCATGAAACAAATAACATGAGATACTTGTTGAGAAAAATGAGCTTGATTGTATTAATTCAAAACAAGAAGAACCTTACAACCTTTGCCTTGACGCTGTACAAGCTCCTCCCAGGGTCCAACAAGAAGTCTCCTCTACTTTGAAAATCTTCACTCACTCCCCAATGAAGCCAAAAAGGTATGTGATCTCTCCTCTTAAGCTCAAATAGGAAGTCTTGATTTCACCAGCATTTACCCTAAAAAATGTTCAGCTTCTAACCTCCCTAGCCACTAACCCAATGCCTCAATTTATAGTGCAATGGAGGGAAGTTACTAGGTCCTTCTTCAAAGGGATAGAATCCTCCTTCAAAGGGATAGCTCCTCCTAACAAGGGATTAGATCCTTCTCTTTTGGGATGCATGAACCACTTTGGAGCGAACAATCCACGTCAAAATTCCTTCTATAATCATCTAGAATTAACCCAAAGTGAGTTTTTTAAGATAAAAATTGCGCCTTTTGACTTTCACAGGGGTACACACCCTCCCCTTTACATACAGAGCGTATAAGTACGCAGGTACTCTTAACAAAGGGTGCGGGCCCGCAGGCAAAAGTGAGAGAAAGTGAGGAACCAGAGTTACATTGCTTTTTGATGTCTTTCTCTCATTTCCAAAGCTTGTTTTGAAGAGCTAAGGTCTGAGACTTGCTTAGGAGGCTGGTATAGGTGGTGATAGACCCATACTGACTGCAAATAATCAAGGTGACGATATTTTTGTGTAACACTACTCACTCTCACCGCTCCTCTTTTTACTTGTTATGAAATTTCTAAGCAGACTCATCTATCATGAAAAGCAGAATGGCAAATTATCAGGATTGAAGATTACTTATCATTGTTACCTAACACATCTCCTGTTTGTAGATAATGTCATCATTTTTTTGGATTGAAGAATAAGGGATTTGATCACCCTTGATAAGATCCTTGCCTCTTTCTTCAGAGTGACCAGTATGTTGGCAAACCACTCAAAATCAACTATTTCCCAGGCTTTCACTTATGCTCAAGAATCCAATCTAGCCTCGCATCATTTCCCTTATAACCCTCGACCTCTGGATCAAGGTTTCAAATATTTGGGTTACTGGATCAAGCCTTTGGGACACAAGATCACAAACTGGACTTTACTAATCTCCAAATTTGAGAAAAGGATCTCGCACTGGAGCCATCGCTTTCTGTCCAGAGCAGGAAGGCTGATGCTCATTAAACCAGTATTGGAGGCCACACCTATATTCTGGATGGCTTTAGCATGGATTCCTAGAGGAATACTTGCTCATCTCAAGCAAATATGTTGTAGATACCTCTGGAATGGAGGACATGACAAGCGAGTTTTTGCATGGATTAGCTGGGACAACATTGCTATGCATAAGAAGTGGGGAGGCTAGGGCCTAAAAGATCTATCGTACTTTGCACACACCTTGGCTGTGAAAATGGGATGGACTTTTCTTACCAAGAAAAATCTCTGGTCATCTATCTCATACCATAAATACATATGGCCCTTACAAGTCATGGATTGGATATGACTACCTGGCTAGAACAGAACAGGTATTTCATCAGTGTGGAAAGCCCTATTGTACTCGCTCCCCCTCATTCGCAGTCATCTTACATGGAGAATCAATGATGGAACCAGGGCACGCATTGGTGTGGATCCATGGACAAGAGGAGGAGGGAGATGTTATCTCCCTCATGAGCTTATTTGATTACTCGATCAACAGAGTATTAGAGTAATAGCTCACTTTGCAGACTAGGAGAATTCATCCATATTCACACAAGCATGGAAATCGGCAGCACAGTTAAACTTGCCTCCTGTATGGCATCCAAATTGGGAGGATTACACGAGTGCTTTGAGTGAATCCCATATTCGCATTAAGGACGGACCAGACGAACTCAAACGAACTCATGTGGAACAAGGCTGAATCTGGATATTACTCCCCAAGGAAAGATACCTGTGTCTGATTAATTGCAAAAAACCAGAAATAACTCAGAGCTGGTGGAAGATCATCTGGTAATTAAAGACTGCACCCCGAACAAAACTTTTCTTCTGGTGCATACTCCGGAACAAGGTCCCTACTGGGGAATCGCTTATGCACAGGTTTGTGCATGGTCCCACCTGGTGCATACTCTGCAAGCAGTAGTCTGAATCAACCACACATATTTTTCTTACTTGTGGAACCACAAAACAGATATGGAAGGATGTGGCTGAGGAGATCAGTTTCGTGGGAGCATGAGAGAGTGAAAACATCACAATAGATTGGGAGGTCTAGAATCAGGCACACTCTGGAACAAACCGCACATGTCTTCCTCTCATCATTTGCTGGGCAATTTGGCTAGCTAGGAACAAAATGATCTTCGAAAATGGCTCGTTTTGATGGCAAGCTGTTATTGCCAAAATCATTGCGGCATATCACGAATTGCCTGAATATACTTGTCCTCGCTTTCACAGACCATCTACCCCAACCCCATAAATCACTCCATACCATGGGATTTTTTCGTTGGAGCTACTCAACAACATGGATGTCGGGGGGGGGGGATTTATACTATATCTATTAGATCAGCATCATTACAAAATCAAGATGGGCTTAGGTGTAGGAACGAACAATTTTGCTGAGCTCATAACTCTTTGCCATCTTATGCATTTTTCTTTAAATCATGATTGCAGAGACTTATAGATATATGGGGACTCGAATATTATCATAAATTGGATCAATCAGAAATCTATATGTCACGCACACATACTCTTAAATATTCTGGATGAAGTTATGCATCTCAAATCACAGTTTAATGACATCATTGTTTGTCATATCTACAAGGAGCATAATCACAGTGTCGATGGATTATCCAAGGAATCCACGCACCTACCAGGAGGGCAGTGGATAATCCATGAATAGAGGGGCATCTCTCAGTACCAGTACTACTACAAGCCTTATATAGACCAAATCTACCCTCGGGTGGATGACCACTGATTTTTTGAAGAACTGCCAAGTATATATGATGGTGTAGATAATATAGTTTTTATTTATGAACAACATCCTGCGAGGTGCAATTATGTTTTTATATGGAATACCGATCACAACATCATCCTACGTGATGATTTTTTGACATCTTGATACAACATCATCCTATGTGACGATTTTTTGTTTTTTGACATAGACTTGTACAGGAATGGTTTGTAGATACTATAGCCATGGATGAAATCCGCAGATGCTGAAAAACATTTACTATATGTAATTTTTCACCATATAATGAAAGATTACGATTTTTCCGGTGGAAAAAAATATTAGCAAATTAAATACATAAAAAGGAAAATAAATAATTAAAAGAATTAAAATAAACTAAGTTAATTTATCCTTTCACTTTTGCTGATCTACATACACTACAAAATCCCAAAGTAAATATAAAAAGTAAAGATAAAAATATAAAATGAATCCTTTTATCTTTCCATTGAAACCTAATGTACAGAGAAACAATGAAACAATTAACATCAAAGTTTATTTTTACCTTCCTTAAGTGTTAAAACAATTGGAATGGAAAGAAAAAAGTGAATTGATTCCCTATATGGTTAAGATCCCTTAACTATATGTTGAAGCCTAATAATGCTCTTGAAATACTACAACAGAATGTAAATAAACAACAAGAAGCCATAAAGGACAGTGTTTAAGCTACATGGAGTAGTTAGTTCTCTATGATCCCCCTATAAAATTGACTTTTTTTTGCCATCTTCCCATATAGATAATTAATAAAATAAGAAAGCAATGCATAAATGAAATAGACTATTAAGATGTATTCCCTTAGTATGGGAAGGTCCCTACCTCACAAGTTGATAATTAAACAAACCTTTTAAGTGTATGGATGAGACCTATCAAAATGTGGGAAGAGGGATCTTATAAACCATCACAATATTGAATATCCAAGCCCAAAATCATAATAGAAGACCTAGACCATTAAGTGAAAGTTTTGAACATTATCTAAAATATCTCCTTGAGATAAGATGATGACAAATAATAGAGAATAAATGAATATCCAAGAGCATCTGAGAGTTATAACACACTAATATACAAAGATAAATTATAAGAGTTTGGAGAGTAATTTGAAAGAGACCATTTTGGGACTAGGAGTGGTATTTTTATACTAATGTTATAAAATTTAATGATATATTGCTAACATCGTGATACCTTAGCTCAACAATATTATCACATGTATAAAATCACAATTTTTTCAGATCTTTGGTTCTATGCCAATATTTTCAAAAACATCATGATATATCACCAATAGATCCAGATTTAATGGAAAAATAATTGGGTTATCAATAATTTGCTTATATATTCCAATTTCTAACCATTTTTTCTCCTTTTTGAAAAATAAAAATAGTATCCATTAGATTTCCCTCTTCTCAATTTATAATCAGATCTTTTCCATCTAGTTAAGTTTAATTTTTGTATTTCGTACATTCTTTTGTGTTGATTTCATTTCCTTTTGTTCATGATGTTTACACCATTAAAATGCTAAAGAATTTGGTGCCATTATGGGATGGTAAGTATAATAAGTTCCATAATAATAAAAAATGCAAGCTATGCTAGAACACTATTACCAACAAATTCAACAAACTAAAACACCACCTTGCAGAATTTATGGGGCATGCACTGGGATTCATCAAAATCAACCCCAAAAATTGCCTATACTATCAATCAATCAATCATTACAATGGGTAAAAATAAATAAAATAAGGAAACATTGGGACTTAGCTGTCAATTGGAGTTCTAAGAACCACTACAGATATAAATTTCTTAGGTGTTGTGTGGGGGTGAGGGGGCTAAAAAATTAACCTTAGCCTCACCTTGCATAATGTCGGCCTCAACATGATCAACTTTCTTTGTTCCAACAACCACTATGAAGGAATTAACTTCTATTATGTCTGTTGGTTACAGTTGTAACCACCCTCCTCCCACATCTACCCAAGTAATCGACCAACCGGGGTAAACATGTGATGAGAAGTTACTAAGATATGATTTGACTCCCTTTGTGTCAATTAAGGAAGTGGAACTGGTGAAACACATCACACAAACCTTCCAAATCAACATTAAAACTCCCAGGATCCATCCCAACCACTCAAGTAACTAGCCCCTGAGACCAAATGAAGTTTAATGCATCAAACCCCTAGATTATCCCTTGATATGGACCAAGGTGTGTCTATGAGGCTCCAGATGCTCCCACAACAAGGGCAAGGGAGCTTCCAGGGAAATTTTTCCCAGTGTTGTGCCCACGTCTTCAGGATTTGTGACACTTTTTCAGGCCCAAGTCACTACCTACAACTAAATGACACCTTTAGAAATGAAATTTCATAGCAGAACAAATATACATTTGCAAAAACATCAACAAGGACTAGATGAGACCCCTATTAGCCATGACAGGCATTTCATCAAACATGTCACAAACATGAAAGCTACAGGTCTTAACAACAGAACTTAGCATAGGGGTATCATACTTATCTGAGAATCACTAAGAAGAATTAATGCCTTAACACATTATTTGCAATACCATCTATTAGGCCATAGATACATTGTTCATTCGTTTACTAGTAAAAACATGATGAGAGTCATAATACATGTTCGTAACCAACATAATAACAACATAAATACCAAGGAAAAAACAACCATATAATCCACATATAAAATAGTATAATGCTCATGAATTAACAAGGAGAAATAAACTCATATTAACGATGCAAAGGCCAACCAAGTTTGAGTCTTCTACGAACTACCCAACCATAGACATGTTTGAGCCAAATCTCTCTTCAGCGAGTCATCCCCATGCCATATTTCAAGCATGAATATGGGATCTCATGCAACAATCCATCAAAACAGAACCAGGGCTTCTAGAGGTCAAACCACCTCAACCCATCAAACATTGATTACACCTCATGGTCAGACATCACAAACCATCACCAGATTTTTCTCCACCCAAGTTTTCCAAGGCTTCAAAGCGTTTGTTCGAACCCAGCTTCTAGGACTAGTAACTCAACCCATGGCTATTTTCGGGCTTAAAATTGTTTTCCAACCAAGGCTCCAGGACTAGTAACTCAACCCACAACTGATGTCGAGCTCCAGAGCATTTTTCCAACCAAGGATCTAGGACTACTAATTCAACCCACCAAGGGCTCTAGAGCATTTATCCAACCAAGGCTCCAGAACTAATAACTCAACCCAGGTTGTTACAGGGTTCAAGAGCATTTTTCCAACCAAGGCTCCAGGAGTGGTAACTCAACCCAAGTCATTAGAGGGCTTCCAAAGCATTTGTCCAAATAAGGCTCCAGAAACTAGTAACTCAACCCAAGTTAAAGGAAACATGAGAACCAACCAAAAAAAAACAAAGAAATGAACCCACAACACCATGTCTATCCCGCAAATGGGAAGGCTAGACAAAGCCACTTTCAATCTAGGCAATCCTCCATGCCAATGACAGATCATCACCAAGAAATCACATGCATATTCCATGCATGGCAAAACTAGTGAGGAAAACATACATGAAACTTGGTACTTGCAAGAAAAGCTCATTGTAGTTGTTGATAATGATGCCCTATTGTGATTTCTTTCTCTTCCTTTCCCTTCTTGCTTCAAATATCAAATTATGCCACACTCTCCAAGAGTGCTCCAATAAAACTCTAAGTGTCCAAGAGTATGAGAGAGAGAGAGAGAGAATAGAATGAGAGCTCCAAAGCTGAACTGACAAAAAGCTTACACTGACCAAGCCTACCCACCGATCCTCATAAGATTTTTTATCAATGAGGCCTCTATTATTCATAAATTTCCATTATTTTCCTTCATTTTCGTCCTCACATGCAACCTGTGACCTTTCACCTTCCCTTTTTCCTAATTTCCATTATTTTCATAAATAAATGTGCCAAAAATTCCCATTTGCCTTTCCAAAGCCTTTGGCATTGCTTTTTCCAATTCCTTTAGCCATAATAAACCAAATGAATACCCACTAGGATGTTTTCCCCACTATTCAACTTGGGATATGTGTCCCATGACCTTGGTCTTATATATATTTAGATGGATTTTTAACTGGGGTTGTTACAGAACCCTCCCCTTGGGGGAACACTGTCCTCAGTGTTCAATGACACCTATAACCAACAAGACCATTGAAAAAAATAAATAAATTTCCATGGAGATATATAACACAATTCGTTGAAGTATTTACAATGACCACTATTGAAACATGACAATCATATCATTTACTGGAGCTTTATAACACAACTCGTTTCAGTATTTACAATAATAACCACATATACACTTATACATCTTTTCTTCAACCAACAAATAGCCATACTGTCTATGGAGCTTTATAAATCTAGCTCGATACAATATTTACAATAATATACACATATATACACATTTTCTCAACCAACAAATAAATGATATGATGCCTACATCAGAAACAAGGGAATCTAGAGGCTCACACGTCTACCCTCAAAGTAGTACCAGGATTCACCTCCTTCCCAGGAAGTCTAGAATCCACTTCCAAAGTCAAAGTTGCATCCAATTTCCAGCGCTATAAACATGCGCCACTTGTCCTCTAAGTGGACAATTACTAGCTCATTGTTCCTGGGCACACTCCTAATGTGAATATGATTCCATTTGGCAATGTTAATGACAAAAAAAAATCCATGCCCAACCTTCCCTTCTATGTTACGTAATTCCTTGGGTAATCTGGTCACCCCCTTCTGTGCAATCACACACCTTCCAAGTTCCGCTGACACCCCCATCCCAGGAAATCCATCCCTTAGCAAGGTTTCCTCGCATCAAAAGATACAAAAACCAATGCATATACCTACCTCAAAACCATCATACCAGTCATAGCATGCTCATGGAAATCAATGGACACTATTGGGTACCAGTGCTCCACAATGGCCTCGATCCTGAAGTGCTTTACCGACATATTGTTGCATTTTCTAGTTCCTTTTATTGTTTCTAATTCTTGCAGTCGGTTTCAACCATCCAACCTGGGCATTTCTCATGATTTCCTGTACCAAGCACATAATTTCCATTAGATTTAAAATAAATTGAAATAAATTCACACCATACCTCGTCGATATCTCATCAATACGGTACACTTGAAATCCTGTTTATTTCCTATCACAACAAGTCAAACTAGCATCTTTGATCAAATCGTCATGTATAAACATATCACATCAGGTTAGCTCAAAACACAACTGTCATAGATAAAATCATAAATCATTTATAACCATCATAAACCAGAATCATAGATCACGTGTAATCATCATACACCAGAATCATAAATCACATGCATAATAAATCTGAAATAAAATATTTATACTTATCCTTTAATCAATCCTTAGCTTCTACCATTGTCTTTATTCTGTACACACACCTGAAAAACACCCAATTCCTTCTCTTCAACCATGTATACATACACATAGTGTACATCCCACACATAGCATACAACACCATGCAATACATGCACCTATACTTGATATACAACCCATAAACCTACACCCAGTGTACAACAAAACACATACATACACCTACACTTGGTGTACGACACAACATAATATATACATACACCTACACCCAGTGTACGACACAACACATATATGTACACAGAGTAGAACACAATGAATACACATGTCACTATACCATGATTACACAATGCACATACATAATACCACATGCTCGAAATACAGCGTGTATGACATGCATACGATACCACATGTACATCAGTACCATATGTACAACATTTACACAATATCACTTGTACACAACACCACTGGCACAAAGTGTGCACAACATCACATGTACACGACAACACTTGCACAACGTGTACACAACGCCACATGTACACCACACCACCTTTACGATGTGTACACAATACCACATGTACACATCACCACATGCACAACATGTACACTACACCACATGTACACAATGCCACATGCACAACATGCCTACAAAACCACCTGGACACAACACCACATGTAGAACAT
This sequence comes from Pinus taeda, assembly GCA_000404065.3. NCBI lineage: Eukaryota > Viridiplantae > Streptophyta > Pinopsida > Pinales > Pinaceae > Pinus > Pinus taeda. The sequence goes on from APFE031623760.1 coordinate 11,236, forward strand.
GTGCACAACACCATGTGCACACAACACCACATGTAAAATCATGCACACAACACCATATGTACATAACACCGCATATACAACATGTACATAGCATCATATGTACACATCACTACATATCCAACATCTGCACAACACCATATGCACACAACACCACATATCCAACATGTGCATAATATGATATGTACACAACAATACATATCCAACATGTACATAGCACCATTTATTCCCAGCACTGCATATGTAATATACACACAACACCATATATACAGCAAGAATATAGCATTATACATACACAATACTACATATACAACATTACACATCACCATAGGTACAATCACTGAATATACAACATACACAACATATACAAAACAATAGCACTGCACATCCAAAACCATATAACCTCTACCAAGTAACATTGCTTCCAGTGTCTCTTTGTCGTCCATGCATATCCTAGCATGCCGCAAAGCACATTGTTTTCATTTCGCTAATGTATCCTTCAACGTTACCTATCATAACATAAACATAGGCACAATACAAGCATACAATATAAATTCATAACCACATGATACTGACCTCATATATTTGTTATTACTACTCTTCCCACTTGATTCCTCATAAACTAGGAACCTCATCATTCCATTCACCTACATAAGCAATCATTCCTCCACAAGAATGATCCTTGGTGACCTTGCTAGACAACAACATACATACATACATGTATACATATAAACATCAACATAAAATAATCATGATCCCTGATGACCCTCTTATATAACAACGTACATACATACACATATGCATATAAACATTCACATAAAGCAATCATGATCACAACATAATTACTAGATATCATAAGGCTAAGGTTAAGAGAACTTCATTTATTCATGCACAATATTGAGAAAAACAGTTCCAAACATAGCTAAGGCATCTGAAACCCCAAATCCATCTACTTTACCCTTTTTTTTACCTTTCTCATTATTGTTGTATCATTGTCCATTTACTTCAATGGACCCAACCAATCAAACTAGTTGTCATATGCTTGCCTTCAACTGCCCTTATACATGCACTGAGCTTCACCCAGACCTTATATCACCTGTTGGGTACCACACAACTTTCCCCAAACTCCATTAACTTTCCTCTTTCCCAAACCAATTCCCAAGGCCCTCAAAATGTAAAAGGCAAGAACAAGAAACAAACAAGAAGAAAATCATGAATACCAATAACAATACGACACTGCAAACAAAGTGGAAAGGCCTTGCACCAGACATAAAAAAGATGCAATCAAGCACAACCAAATCACAAATATTGAAAGAAAAAAACTAGCAATAGACACATGACTCCATCCCCATGGTTCCCAGTGCCTCCAAGTGAAAACTCAACCTAAACCTTCTTTAAGATTTCAAGGCAATCTCTTTTTTCGTTCAATCCCCTGCATCATACTACCATGAACACATAACTTCCAGTGCATAAGTAAACATAACAACATACTAGTTACCTTACCTTGTCATACTAATGCCAAGCATGTTACCCTACAACTGCTCACACATGTCAACCACATGCTCCAAATATCAAGACAAGATATCTACTAATTTGAAATCAACATTTACCAAGACTAACAACCATGTCATAATCCATAGCCAACTCATAGTCATTAGACATAATGCTACAATTGTCACCTACTTACATTCAAGTACATATCAACTATCTCAACACATATGTGTGAGTAAAACCATCTTAAAACAAGATCATTCCTTTGAGCAATCTTACATACACATAGTCATATTATGCAATTCATCAAACATTCAACCAAATTGCAAACATACCATGTTAAATAAATCAACAAGATGACATAATCAAACACCCAAACATAAAACAGATGACATAGTGAAACTCATACCTTAATTTCATAACCCTAACCATCTACATACGCCAATCCAATTTAGTATGATACATATAACGTCAAGATCTTAATGCAATAACCCTAATCATTAACTAACAAATAACAACAACAAGTTAATATATAACATGCTCATCAACAACATATAACATATTAGATATCATTTTGGGATTCAGCTGCGTTACGTAAGTCATTCACGTATGACCATTTCCATGAGAGGTAGTCGTAACTGACATATAACATAATCATCAAGTTAATTGTCATAAAATAATAATAGCAATTCATACAATCACATGTTACTATCATTCATAACTATCTGACACATGCATATGACTACACTAACCAACTATAATTTATCATACATGTAACCATAATAATAATAAAATGACAAGCATATCAGTAACCCTAATGCTTATAAGAAACATTAACCAACATACCTGCATGCCCACCATACAAACATGTATAATTATCTTTGCTTACCTCGAAGTCTAGCGCTGCAACTTCACCTTGATGGTATGCATTTCCTTCTTTATCTCAACCAACTCATTAGCATCATAACATACCAATAACATCACAATGACCTAATTGCATACAATGACCTCACAATGCATGCATAACAACATATATACACCGACATGCATAACAAATGCATATACAACCATACACTCATGACGACACATTCCACAACAACATCATCAACCTTCACATGGTGACATCATGACAACCGTGATCAACACCATGCAAATGAGAAAAGAACATGGACTACAAACATAAGGAAAACATATGCAACCAACATGAAAGCATGACCAACAGACCGCCCATCCAGTCTGAGGGGTGAACCATGCTCTGATACCACTATGTGGTATCAGATATCAACCAGAGAGAACATGAACTAGACATCACCCAAAGAGAACGAAACCCACTCTGATACCACTCTATAACCACCCTCCTCCCATATCTAGCCAAGTAACCAGCCAACTGGGGTAAACATGTGACGAGAAGTTACTATGATATGATTGAACTCCCTTTGTGTTAGTTAAGGAAGTGGAACCAACAAAACACATCACACAGAGCTTCCACATCAGTGACAGATATCGAAGGAGCCATCCCAATCATTCAGGTAACCATCCTTTGAGACCAACTAAAATTTTAATGCATGAAACCCCTAAAACCTCCCTCGATATGGACCAATGTGCATCTAGGAGGCTCTAGACGCTCCCACAGTAAGGGCAAGGGAGATTTTGGGGATGTTTTTCCCTAGTGTTGTCCTTGTGCCTCTGGGATTTGTGCCACCTTTTCATGCCTAGAGCCCAGGTCACTACCCAGAACTTAGTGACACCTTCAAAAAATGAAATTTCACAGCAAAAAAAAGATACATTTGTAAAAAAATCAACAAGGACTAGACTGGACTCCTACTAGCCATGACAGGCATTTCATAAAAAATGTCACAAACATGAAAGTTACAAGTATTAACAACATAACTGAGCATAGGGGTATCATACTTATCTGAGAATAGCTAAGAAGCATTGATGCCTCAACAAATTAGTTGTAATTCCATCTATTAGGCCATAGATACATTGTTCATTCATTTACAAGTAAAAACAATATGAGAGCCATACATAGCCATTGTCATAATACATGTTCATAACCAACAAATAATGACAAAAATACCAAGGAAAAGAACAACCATATAATCCACATATAAACCAGTATAATATTCATGAATTAACAAGGATAAATAACCTCATATTAATGATGTAATGGCCAACCAGGTTTGGGACTTCCATGAACCACCCGACCATAGACATGGCTAAACCAAATCTCTCTCCATCCAGTCACCCTCGTGCCATATTCCAAGCATGAATGTGGGATTTCATGGAATAATCCATCAAAGCTGAACCAGGGCTTCGAGAGGCCAAACCACCTCAACCCATCAAACAATGATTCCACCTAACAGCCAAACATCACAAACCATCACTAGATTAGTCTCTACTCAAGTTATCTAGAGCTTTGGAGAATTTTTTCCAACCTGTCTTCGAGGACTAGTAACTCAACCCACAACTGCTATCAAGATCTAGAGCGTTTGTCCAACCAAGGATCTAAGAATAGTAACTCAACCCACAATTGTTGTCGGGCTCCAGAGTGTTTGTCCAACCACAACTCCAGGACTAGTAAATCAACCCACCAAGGGATCCCGAGCATTTTTCTAAACAAGGCTCTAGGAATAATAAGTCAACCCAAGTTGTGACGAGGCTCCAGAGTGTCTTTACAACCAAGGCTCTAAGATTAGTAACTCAACCCAAGTCATTACAGGGCTTTTAGAGTGTTTGTCCAACCAAGGCTCTAGGAACTAGCAACTCAACCCAAGTTAAAGGAAACATGAGAACCAACCAGAAAAAACAAAGAAATGAACCCACAACACTATGGATATCCAGGAAATGGGAAGTTTAGGAAAATCCACTATCAATCCAGACAATCCTCGATGCCTATGACAGATCATAACTAAGAAACCACATGCATATGCCATGCATTCCAAAACTAGTGAGGAAAACATACATGCATCTCGGTACCTGCAAGAAAAACTCATTGTAGTTGTTGATCCCGATGTCCTCTTGTGATTTTCTTCTCTTCCTTTGCCTTCTTGCTCCAAGCATCCAAGTATGCCACACTCTCCAAGAGTGTTCCAAAAAAACTCTAAGTGTCCAAAAGTATGAGAGAGAAAATAGAATGAGAGCTCCAAAGTTGAACTGACAACAAGCTTACACCGACCAAGCTTGCCATCTAGTCCTGAGAAGCATTTTTATCAATAAGGCCTCTATTTTATTCAATTTCCATTATTTTTCCTTCATTTTCATCCTCACATGCAAGTTGTGACCTTTCACATTCCTTTTCTCCTAATTTCCATTATTTTCATAAATAAATGTGCCAAAAATGCCATTTTTCCTTTCCAAAATCTTTGTGATGGTCTTTGCCAATTCCTTTAGCCATATTAAACCAAATGAACACCCACTAGGACATTTTTCCCACCATTCAGCTTGGAATATGTGTCCCATGACCTTATTCTTATATATACATTTTTACATGTATTTTTAACGAGGGTTGTTACGACAATATATTATCCAACATTATTATGTTGATCCAGGGTCCATGAACTTTGAGATGAAGCACTGGAAATGCCAGAGAAATACTTTAGAGACCTGCAAAGAATCAAACCTTATTTTAGTCTAAATATGCCTATCCTCATATTCCAATTCTTGCAAACACTAATTAAACTTCTTGTCATATTCCTATAATCAAATAACATTTATTCAAAGAGAAAACCCTATCTACCAATCAACTAGAAATATGAGCATTGACCTCTATCTCAATTGAGCAACTCACATGTCAATATTGTCTCATTAAACTAAGGAACAATCTGATATATTGAAATCCTAGACAATCCACACACTTCTCATGCAATGAAGAACCATCCAAATAAAAAAAGAGCAATCTGTAGAATTTCCCATTATAGATCGCCAGATAATGCAATATACTAAAGCAAAATACTTGATCTACTTCTACAAACAAACTTGTGGAAGCTTAATCGATTTTGAGCAATATCAAATAGGAACACATATAATAGAGAAGAAGAAATCATACATATGAAACACAGAAGAATACTCTGGGGAAAGCTTCAGCTAAAAACCTCGCTATCTATATTATCATACAAGTGGAAATATATTAGGATTACACAAAGCTTTAGCTCTCAAGCTATCTAGATCTCAGTACAATCCCTCATTGCTGCTCATAGACAGTCAAAGGTTTCTCACAAACCTTCTCCTCTACCTTCCAAGCCTCCTATTTCCTTGCACAGTTTCTCCTGGGTCCCCTAGCTGCCACTTGTGTGAATTCACCTCTCACACATCTCACCAAACCTAGAAATAATTGTGCAATCCTGAAGGAGATAATTCCTTCTTCATGGATGAGTTTCCTATATAGGAAAATTCCTCCAACTGATAGGACACTATCCCTTCCCCTGATCTCAACTAGGTCTCTGACTGAACTGACATGCATGAGTTATTTATGAGAGAATATTTAGTTATCTGAAGTATAGTAGTTACATGCATGCATGCATTAACTAACTGAACTCACAATCAGTTCCACAAACTGTTGGAACTAATCTAACTAGTCTGAACTCAGTTAGATGAGCTAACTAATTACAACTCAAATACAACTAATCCTTATCTCCTTAATTAAGGGATAACTTCCTCAATCAAAGGGATAACTCTTGCATGTCTTCACATAGACTTCATGTTTTATTTTCTCCAACTAATTAACTCAAGATGAATTCATTAATTATTTTTCAAACAGCTGCTAAGATCAAATTCGAATTTTAATTCCCAATCTTAGTTCAAGGACTAACTAAAATTGAAATGTTTGCCAAAATGGTATTTATAGCAATGCTATTTTTAGCATTTCTATTTTATCATTCCTTCTTGCTATATCCAACACTGGTACTTGAAATGCTATTTATAGCATTTCTATTTTTAACATTTCTTGTTTCCATTTTCAACACTCCCTCTCAACAAGAAAGGCATTCAAATCAAACCCAATCCTGAACCTTTGGAATGTTCTGCATGCAACACTTCTCCCTAGTGTTGTTTCTCTAGCAACTCTAGAAACAAAAAAATATCCAACTTGAATCTCAATGATGCCTCTGTCATCAAAGCCTTTGACTGCTATTGCCTCTATCGACCGAAAACTCTGCACCTCTGTGCTCTTCAGTATTTGACTACTCTAGCCTCTGTCACTTTGATCTCTGAGTGCATCAATCACACTGATTCCTCCTGCTGCATCCATGCTACTGCTGGTCCTGTCTCCCAGCACTACATCCACACTGTACCTCCTCTCATCATGTTGCATTGTGTTGCCCACTGCTACATTGCAACTTAGTTACTGAGAAGTAAGTAACTAATCTCCCAACTGACCTCCCTGTTGGGCTAGAAACATCCTCTAATGATGAAGCTTCCTCTGCCACTCCATCCACATCTTTCTCTACCCACTTAGCCAGTCCTGCTACTCCTCATCAGGGCTCCGTAGCAAGGTCTATAGAAATTCCCACTGTAGATCAACAAACTATGAAATATACTAAAGAAAAATACAAGATCTACTTCTACAACAAACTTGTGGAAGCTTAATCGAATATGAGAAAGATCAAATAGAACACATATAACTAAGAATGAGAAATCAATCACACATGAACACAGAAGAATAACCCAAGGAAAGCCTCAGCCTAAAACCCCAATCTCTATATTATCATACAAGTGGAAATATGTTTAGTATTACAAAAAGAATCAACTCACAAGCTATATTTCTCTCTCTGCAATCAAACAATACAACTCACATACTAAATAGACACTAGATATGCCTTCCCTCAGCCCTCCAAGCCTCCTATTTCCTTATGCAGTTTATCCTGGGGTCCAATGCTACCACTTGTGTGAATTTACCTCTCACACAACACATTAAACTCAAAAGCAACTGCGCAGTCTTGAAAGAGATAATTCCTTCTGCACAGATGAGTTTCCTACATAGGAAAAATCCTCCAACTGATTGTACATTGTCCCTTCCTTTGATCTCAACTGGGTCTCTGACTAAACTAACATGCATGAGTTATTTATGAGATAATATTTAGTTATCTGAAGTGCACCAGTTACATGCATGCATGCATTAACTAACTGAACTCACAATTAATTCCACAAACTATTGGAACTAATCTAACTGGACTTAACTCAATTAATTGAGCTAACTAATTACAACTCAAAGTACAACTCATCCTGATCTCCTTTAATCAAGGGATAACTTCCTCATCAATGGAGAAACTATTGCATGTCTTCACATAGACTTCATGTTTGATTTTCTACAACTAATTAACTCAAGATGAATTAATTAATTATTTTACAAACAATTGCTAAGATCAAATTCGAATTTTACTTCTCAATTTTAGTTCAGGGACTAACTAAAATGACAATCTATCCTGAAATACTATTTATGGCAATTTTCTTTTTAGAATTTTCTTTTTTTCATTCCTTGTTGCTATATCCAACACTGGTACCTGAGATGCTATTTATAACATTTCTATTTTTAGCATTTCTTGTTGCCATTTTCAACAAGGTCTAATCAAAGAGGTTGGGTACCTCAAGGATCCTACCCCTATTTCAGCCTTCTTGGGAGTGTCAGTCCACATCACCCCACCTCCTAGTTGGAGGTATGGATGCATGTGATCCCTCTGCCCACTTGGCTCGAAATTTCCCCCTACTGGAGGTCTCTGCATGAGTGGATGCCTCCACTTGGTCTCCTATCGACTTCTCCAGTTGTGGCTACTCCACAACCTCTTGAATTTGCTTCATCATTGTGGCTCCTCCATAATTTTCTGAGACTTCTTCTGGTGTTGTATGTTAAGAGGTAATGTACTCTCCCTTTCAACCACCAAGTCTCCAATAGTTTCCTTGCTCCTCAAGGCTTTGCATGCATCTTGAACCTCAAGAGCATACAGGTTCTTGACTCGTGAACCGATCTACTTCACCTGTCTCGTGGTGATGTGTTTAAGGAAAAAATTTCCCTTACTGAAGACTACATCATAGCCTTTTTCTTCCAGTATCGTGATTGATACCAAGTTCTTCTTCAGTCTTGGCACTTACTTCACATCTGTCAAGGTAATACGAGCTCCATGCTTCCTCTGAAAAGAAACCTTGCCCACACTTGAAACACTATACTTTTCTTCATTACCCATCACTATGAGTATCTTGAGGTCTTTCTCCTCCAAGGTACTCAACGGACTCTTATCACCGGTCATGTGGAATGAGGTTCCACTGTCAAGAAACCAACCACAACCCATCATCGATGAAACCATGGATGCAATGAGGGTAAAATCCAATTTGAACTGAGACGCCAATGCCTCACCTTCAAATCCTTCCTTGGATCCCATCTTGGATTTCTTCAATGGACAATTTGTTGCATAATGGCCCACCTCATGACAATGAAAATATTGCACTTTCGATTTGTCAATCTTCTTCCCACCATGGGAAGAACTCGATTTGGGATGAGAATCCTTCTCCTTCCCTTTCTTTGCCTTACTCACTAAGGCACAATTTTCTTCATCCTCCTTGGATGAAGAACCATCTCT
>APFE031623760.1:23809-45980 GCA_000404065.3 Pinus taeda
ACTACACACCTTTTTTCACTTTGTAGGAGCTTGACATTGAATCTGATGTATCTCTGTAATTTCAGATCATCCAGTTCTAAAATTGTGACCTGTGGTAGCCCTCTGCATCCTCTTTCCAATGCCACTAGTCTGATACAAATTGGATTCTCTAGGGAAGAGTTATGCCAAATCTCCCACAGTGACCTGATTATAGACTAGTTCAGTAGAGATAACTTGTACGACGTGCCATGAGTCACTGTTTCGACCTTTGGCTCTGAAAAATAAATAAAAGAAACTATAGTCCGTCCTTTTTCTATACCTTCTTATGAAATTTCAATTCGATGTTGAGAGAGAAAGTTATGAAGATTTTCCCCAGGTCACTTGTTTGGAATGTAATTCAGGAGTCTGCAAAAAGACCAACTTCCTCATATCATATCTCCGCAAATATAGTGCGAAAAGCTCTGAAATTCAGACCTGAGGTTTAGTGCGATTTCGTCTCAAATTTGTTTTTTTCAGCTTCTGAAATGTCGCAGAAACAAAGTTATAGCGAAAATGCCACAATGACCTATTTGGAGTAGTGAAACCCTAGAATCCAAAGCTCTAATACCAAATGTTATGAAACCAGCTCTCAAAATGATAGAAAAGATAGTTGAACGCCTTAGAATTTAGCCTCTTCGAAGGGAAAACCTCCTTTACATTACACAAATGAACAATTCTTGGATGATTCAAATGACAAAACCTCCTTTCTATATATAGGAGTCTAAGGAGTCACAATATAACCCAGTTGACCTAACAATAATAATATAAAGCCACAAAAATAATAATAGATGGATTCTATGGGGCACAGTAATAACAATATGGGGATAATAGGGGCACAACAATATTAATAAGGGATACAGCTACAATAATAATGGGGTAATCACTAGTATTATAGGGACCTAACAAAGGGTCACTTGGAGAACACACCGAGTTGATCAAGATTTGAATTTTCTGGGGCAGGGTTTGCTGAGGAAGTCAAAAGAGTGATTAGAGTTGCAGCTGAGGGGTAGTGAATATAGAAGTGAAGAGGTAGATATAGTACCAAGAGGATCAATGTAGAAGCTAGGAAAGAGGGACATAGAGGCAGCTAGAGGTTCACACAAAGCCAGCCAAGGCCCACGCAGAGGCAGCCAGGAGCTATGCAGTGCCTCAGAGAGCTAGCATGGGTGACACAGATGCTCTAAGGGTTGATGCAGTGCCTCTTGAGGCTGATGCAGGGTGAGATAGGGTGACATTGGGTAGACGCTGGGTTAGAAAGGGTTGACGCTGGGGTTTTCATGGGGTAGATTGGAGCTGGGAGCTGTTGGAGTGTTTATGCAGGGTTTCAGTCGGAACATCTCTCTCCACCTGAGAGGTACTATTGCCGAGATTATTCTCTATTAGGTGAGCCTTTTTTGGCACCTAGATTGTATTCTGAAACTGCTTAATAATTAAAACCTAAGATAGCTGCACCAAATTTCCTACATTGGGTTTTTCTGGGGACATTGGTCCAAAAACAATGGTGTCACTTATGTGTTTGTTTTGTTTCCTTCAGTTGATGATCTATAATGTGTTAAGGATGTACTTGTATTTATTTTCAGTATTTACATTGTAAATAACTCGTTAATTAATTAGAACAAGTAGGCATAAATAAAGTAGAAAAGTACATGAAGGGTTTCTAACAGATAGGCTTAGAAATTCCAACATGGTATCGGAGCGAAGTTGTAGATCATAGGAGAATTGAGGACATCAACTGAGCATAGCAACAACAATAGAAAACAACTGTGCCAAGTGACAGAAGCTGTTCCTAATAGAGAAGCAACAAGGAAGGGGTGACGTAATGCCTATGTCATCACATTTGAGCTGGGAAGAGGATCAATGCAGTGGCATAAGGGAGAAAAATTGACCTACGCAATGCCTGATCATCTTTCTCAGTCAGGAAGGATTGGAACGATGTCCAGGAGGTACAGATTTTGCTGGTGCCGGGATTGCGTAGAGCCTAGAAGCTCTAACCTTAAGTTTTCTGGGGCTTGGGAGGCTGTGGGTAAGTTGCAGAGTGAAGCTGGTGGGGTATTGTAGTCAGAACAATACCTAACAGGGAAAGGCCAAGTAAGAAGGAGTTTCTGTGAGGATTTCTAGCCAAGAAATATGGATAAGTGGTACAACTGCACTAAGGATCAGAGTGAGGGCATCTCGATATTGGCAGAGGGGTTTCTAGGAGGAAAATCGAGGCTTAGAAGGAGTCACACTGAGAAATTCCATAAGGGAAGTAGAGGAGCAGTGAGATGGTAGTGAATAGGGTAAGAGACCAGGATAGACTAGACAAAGCCTCAAACTTCGTAGTCTAGAAAGCCACAATCTTGTCAGTTCTAGATAGGAATCGTGTCAAGCACTTCACTTGGAAGATGATAATGATCTCAGTTGACCCAACTGAGAATGACAAGTACGAGGAGGCATTGGCAAGGGCTAAGAGCATCATCCTTTACATGGTAAAGGATGATGTAGTACCACATATTGCTAAAAAGGACACAACAAATGAGATGTGGGAGGCCTAAAGAAATTGTACCATCATACTTCTGTACTGAGAAGGATGCTACTTGAAAATCAGCCGTGGTCAACCAGATGCAAAAAGGGGAGCAGATAGACACCTTCCTCAGTCGACTAAAGGAGATCCGAGATCAGCTGACTTCCATAGGGGCCACACTGAATCAAGAATTGATGGTGAAAACAACCTTGAACGTAGTCTTAGAAGATTGGAAGGTGTTTGTCCAGAGCATACTGGGCATGGCGACCCTTCCAGATTGGGAGGAAATGTGGGCAACTCTTTGCCAAGAAGAGATCATAAGGCTAAGAAAGGCGGGAAGCAATAACAAGAGGATCAAAATCAAGGAGGAGGAAGAGGAGGATGCTACCCTAGCATCTGAGGGAAAGCAGGAGAAACAAAAGAAGAAGGACCTCTCCAAGGTAAAATGCTTCCATTGTTGGGAACTAGGTCATTATGCGACCCAGTGTCCAAGGAAGAAGAGCAAGGGAGAGGCTTCTGAGACCAAGGTTGTGCCAGTAGGGGTGAAGAAGGAAGTGGAGAGGCTAAAGCACGTGAGATATATATTACCCTGAAATGGTTTGGATAGATTCTAAACAATTTGGGAGATATTAAAATAATTAATATTTTTAATGGAGTCCCTAAGTATAAACTTAGGGAAAATAAAATATTAATTTGAAATAATATAAAATTGATTTAGAATGGTCCAAAAGTCATGGATCAATCCATATCTAATATTAGCCATTGGTTAGGGACTTAATATCAGTCGTTGAATTGTCAATGAGAAAAGTATAAGAAGAGACTTGAGGGTCACTTGGAGAACACACCAAGTTGATTAAGATTTCTATTTTATGGGGTAGGGTTTGTTGAGGAAATCAAAAGAGTGATAAGAGTTGTAGCTAAGAGGAAGTGAATACAGAAGCATAGAGGCAGAGATAGTACCAAGAGGATCAACACATAAGCTAGGAGAGAGGGACGCAGAGCCAACTAGAGGTTCACGCAGAGCCATCCAGGGCTCATGCAGAGGCAGCCAGGAGCTACACAATGCCTCAAAGAGCTAGCATGGGTGATGGAGAGGCTCTAAGGGTTGATGCAGTGCCTCTAGAGGTTGATGTAGGGTGAGCTAGGGTGACGCTGGGCAGACGCTGGTCTAGAAAGGGCTGATGCTGGGGTTTTCGTGGGGCAGATTGGAGCTGGGAGCTATTAGAGTGTTTATTTGGGGTTTTAACCGAAACATTTGTCTCCGACTAAGAGGTACTACTTCAAAGATTATATATATTGGGTGAGCTAGTTTTGAAACCTAGATTGTATTATGAAATTGCTTAATAATTAAAACACTTAGATAGCGGCACCAGTTTTCCCGCATTGTGTTTTTCTAGGGACATTGGTCCAAAAACAATGGTGTCACTTGTGTGCTTGTTTGTTTCCTTCATTTGATGCTTTTATGTGTTGAGCATGTACTTGTATTTATTTTCAGTATTTAGATGGTAAATAACTTGTTAATTAATTAGAACAAGTAGGCAGAAATAAATCAGAAAATTCCATGAAGGTTTTCTAACTGTTAGGCTTAGAAATTCCAACAATTTTTGAAGAGAATACATACTTGCATACACAAGGAAATAACCAAGGGCCAATTTATTTTGAATAAGTTTATATATGTGCAAAGATCAAGCTAAGATGTTAGTATGCTTAAAATAATATGGATAATTTTAGTGTTTCGGACTTTGGAAAAGAATGTATGCTTATATGAGGGGTTTTATAATTTAGAAAGTTTCTCTTGGCTATAGGAGAGAAGTTTCCAAGGTAATATTTTCACTCCAACTTATATATTGAAGGATAGCCCCTTTAATCTAGAGAGGTCTCTCTCTGAACTTTACACTGTGGCTAGATCTTTAGATAGGTTGTGTTGATGTAGGGTTTGATTGGGCCTCAAATCAATAACTCATTGGGTGATAGATTCAAATATCTAGGGTTTAGATAGGCTTACCAAGATAATGGGCTGTCTAATTAGGATTGATAAAGACAAGGTTGATAGTAGATCCTAAACCTTTTCCATTTGCTGTAGATGGAAGAAGAAGAAGAAACATAGTCCAGCACAATAGGGCATGCACAATGAATCCTAAGGTGGCTTTAGAAGATCAAAATGAGAACTTTTGAAAATCTAACTTGGAGCGTTAAGAATAGAATGAATTTTGAATTACTTTAACTTTTCCAAACATTTAGAGGAAATGTGGTTATGAGATTATTGAAGGAGAAATTTAAAAACATAGAGATACATACTGAAGCACACTATCTCATGAATATTTATATCATTGTTTATAATATAATTATATTTGAAAATGAAATAATTGAAGCATTCAAAACACATAAAAAGTGACTATAATTTTCATAAAATCCAACCCTTTCTCCATATTTTTCATGTAATATATAGGAAAATAAAATAGAGATTCAGATCCACAATTTGTGGAAAGCATTAATTATAGTAACCATCAAGATCCAAAATAAATGGATCTTAATACCCATATTTAGTATGCTCTCTAAGTATATTTTGGTGAGGTGGTCTTCAATTGTTGACTTGGCATTTTTACAGGAAACAACATTTTGAAAAATCTGGAAAATGCCTAAAATTATGACTCAAAGGTGCATTCATATCTTCCAAACTATGACACCTATTAGAAAACAGAGGGAGGTTTTTGTTAATTCATACATTATATCTAGAAAAATCTTGTCGTTTTCCCAAATTAATTTCCATATGCTCATAAATTTATTTTTAAAATAACACATTTACAAAAAAAACCTCCTTTTTCTTTTTAAAATTCATTACCAATTGCTTGGAATCTATGTTTGAACTGGGTTACTAAAACAAGAAAAAATAGAGTGTTGTAATTTCTTCTTGAATAATTTCTCTCATTTAGTGGATAAACTTGTTCTCTTTCAAGGCTTTTTCCTTATGTTGACTTGTATCCTCTACACTTCCTCAACCACAAAAATTTCTGATATTTGACCACAACACATTCAAAAATAATTTATTGCTTGAACGATTAACCTGAGTAAGGCAAACTGTTGAAGAACCATTAAAGTTTGATGCAATATAATTAGGGTTTATGTAATAATATTCCCATAAAGTCAACTAATCATTTCTCTATGTCTTCTGCAACTTGAGCAATGATATCCAACATTTGACACTTTGTCACCCTTCTAGTAAGTTTTTGTGGACTTTTATATTTTAGGGTTTTTCTTTTCTTCTTCTCAACATGCTCGTTTTCCTCTGTCTCTTTCTTATTTACCTTTTTTCTTTGTGATTCTCTCTATTTTGTTTCTTCCTCTTCTACCCTAACTCTCTGTTGGTGTCTTTGGCTTCTATTCCTCCCTTCATAAACTTCAACCTCTGGTACTTTCACATGGGCTTCATCATGTTTTTCAACATGAAGGTGACTAGATTCTTCCTTAGTTTCCCATATTACAAATATTATGGTGCTGTAAGCACTTCTGCCAACTTTAAAACACTCTAACCGAAGGCTTTAAGACACTCAACAAGTTTCCTACACAGTAATACTACAAATCTGGGTTTGCTGGAAAACATAGTTTTAGGGAAAACATGGCAGATTAAGGTTTTATTTTTAAAGGCTCTATTGGGAATGAAAAGGATGGAAAATGTCACATCATGAATATGGAGGACCAATAATTTATGAATCAACACTGGAGTGCTCAAAAAATATGGATTAACAGTTGAAAAGAAAGTTTTAATTTTTTTTCAAAAAATGCTACAAAAACATTTCGTAATACCAACCAAACTTTTACTATAGGTCAAAATGCTGAGCAAAATTTTGCATAAAATTAGGGTTAGGTGAAAGAGGTTTAGTGAAACATTTCCCTATTCTTATAAAACCTTACAAATAATACAATACCTCCTTTACATAATTATGACCTTGCAAAAATATAGACTGATATCATTGCCTTGAAATGAAGGTGTAAACCTGATGCTAACAACTGGATCCAATAGGGATAATGTCTCCCTAGGAGGTAGTAAAGAACTTGTAGAACCTGTTCTTGATCTATTTGGATGCTCCCAAGATTTACCCTGCAATCTGACTTGTAACTGAAACCAAACTCACATCCATGTTGTACACTACTACAAATTGAAAAACTTATGAAACTGAACTCAAAAATTTCCAAAAGAAATGCTTTCCTAGATAATCTTATTGCACACTGCTATCTACTCTTAGCCACAGAAAGTCTCTGCTCAATTAGATGATACCGAATTTACAGTGTAACTAAGGAAGGAGATGGTCACTCATTAGAATTATACTCATAACTATTGTAAACAGACAAAGAAATGTAAAGGGTGGTTACTCAAAAACAAAAATTGAATCCAAAACCTAAGCTTATGAACAAAAAAAACTCCACCTTCAATGATGATTGCAATAAATTGGCCAAAGGATCATGGAAAACATGCAAATTCACCTCTTTTTAATGAGAAAACATAAGAGAACAAACTTCATTTACAACTGTTGGTTGTTCTTAATTTATACATTGATTCTCATCATCATTCTCAAAAAACATGGCAGTAGAATGTTGACCATTCTCATAAGAAAAAAAGATTCTATACCATCTAGAACAAGTTCAAATATGACAGTCACATCATATGCGTTAAAAACACTATCTTTCTCATCAAGCAATTCTGATCTTGCTCGATAAGCCTTCAATAATTTTATTTGAAAACTATCAATTTGACTTTCAGATGAATGAATAGAAATAAGTTCCTGTCATGATTCTCTTGAAAATGTGAGAAAATACCAATATGAACACTTTCATAATTCCGATTTTCAGTAATTTCATCATGAGACAAAATCTCATAAAATGATTGATTCGAAGAGGCAACTGTTTGACTATCCTCATACTCTTGGTCATATAAAAGTTGATAAACCTGTTGCATATCTTCATAAATTTTAGGGGATGAAACATGACTTTCTACACCAAGAAGTTGATCTATTTCATTTTCAGTCAAGCGAGAAGCTCTAATTTACTAAAAGTTGTTCTGGTTATCAAAGCAACTAGTTTCTACTATTTCTTGTTGAGAAGAATATTCATAAAGGGATTCTATAATTTCATCATCCATAAGATCCTCCTCATCATAAATATCTTGCAAATACTGAAGAAAATCCTCAAAATACTCACAATAGTTTTGGAACAGTGATAAGAAGGATGAAATGTTGCATAATACTCCAATAATACTGTGTGGAAATATTTAAGAGAGCATAATCTACCTGGTTTTAATCTCTCATACCATGATCTAGCTTTGTCTCACAAGGTAGCCATAAACATATTCATTAAATTATCCTCATGAAACTTTATCCCAAGCTTATATATATGTCTACAAAACTTAATCAGATGCAAAACTGCATCATCTCCTTCTTGATCATTGAACTTTAGGAGATATGTTTTCCAGTATATGTGGGGCAAACAATTTGGAAAACAAGGAACATGTGAGAAATTCATAGGAGCATACCTTCTATATATGCAAGACTCCATGGAAGACATATTCATATTTTTGAGTTTGCGATGAAACTTTAAATTCTAGATCTTGCTGACAATGGAGTCACCAGGACAAATTGAACATCTAATCTATTATCTAACATTCTGTTTTCTCTTAGAAAGTAGATCTGATCTTCAAAGTCGTTTTGAGGAGGATAAACCTTTCAAATCCCGGTATGGTCACCAAGATGTCAACACTTAGAATGTTTCTCTTGGTTGTAGGAGAGAAATTTCCAAGGTAACCTTGTCACTCCAACTTGTAGATTGAAGGCTAGCCCCTTCAATCCAGAGATGGCTCTCTGTGACCTTTACACTGTGGCTAAATCTTTAGATAGGTCGTGTTGATGTAGGGTTTATCTAGGCCTAAAATAAATATCTCATTGGGTGATGGAGTCAAATAGCCAGGTTTATATAGCTTTACCAAGATAACTTACTGTCTGATCAGGATTGATAAAGGCAAGGTTGATAGAAAATCCTAGACCTTTGCCATTTGCTATAGATGGAAGAAGAGAAAGAAAAATAATCCACCATAATAGGGCATGCATAATGAATAATAAGGTGTCTTTAGAAGATTAGAATGAAAACCTTTGAAAACCTAACTTAGAGCATCAAGAATAGAATGAATTTTGAATTAATCTAAATTTTACAAACATTAAGAGGAAATGCAGTTATGAGATTATTGAAGGAGAAATTTAAAAACATAGAGATACACACTAAAATCCACTATCTCATGAATATTTATATCACTGTTTAGAATCTATTGATCTTGGAAAATAATAATAATTGAAGCATTCAAAACACATAGAAAGTGACTATAAATTTCAGAAAATCCAACCCTTTCCCCATATGTTTGATGTAATATATAGAAAAATACAATAGAGATTCAAATCCACAATTTGTGGAAAGTATTAATTACAATAAATGTAAAGATCCAAAATAAATGGATTCGAAAACCCATCTTAGTCTTCTCTCTAAGTTGAATTTGATGAGGTGGCCTTCAACTGTTGACTAGACATTTTTTCAGGAAACTAAATTATGAAAAATCTGGAAATTTCCTAAATATATAGGGTCCAAATGTGCATTCTTATATTCATGCCACCTATTATAAAATGGAGGGAGGTTTGTGTTAATTGATCCATTATATACAAAAACCTATTTTTCCCCAAATTCATCTCCATATGCTCGAAGAATTCTTTTGAAAATAATAACTAAAATAGGAAAATACAAAATTACAAAATCTATAAAAATAGATCTCAAACAATGCTTTGTAGTTTCTAAACCATGATGTATGCGTAAAATATGAAAAATGGTTTTTTAAATCAACTCATTTAAAATAAAAACCTCATTTTTATTTTTAAAATTCATTACCAGATGCTTGGAATCTCTGTTTGAACACGGTTAATAAAACATGAAAACACCAAGTGTTGTAAGCTCTTCTTAAATCACTTCTCTCCTTTAGTTGGTAAACTTGTTCCCTTTAAAAGCTCTTTTTCCTTATGTTGAATTTTATCCTATGCACTTCCTCAACCACAAAAATCTGTGATATTTGACCATAGTACATTCAAAAATAATTTATAGCTTGAAATATTAACCTGAGTAAGCCAAACTGTTGAAGAACCATTAGGGTTTGATCCAACAAAATTAGGGTTTATATAATACTTTGAACCTGAAGTCAACTGATCATTTCTCTATGTCATCTGCAACTTAAGCAAGGATATCCAACTTGTTTTGACTCCTTTTCACCCTTCTGGTAAGTTTTTGAAGACTTTTATCACCTTTTAGGGTTTTTCTTTTCTTCTTCTCAACATGCTCTGTTTTCCTCTGTCTCTTTTTGATTGCCCATTTTTCTTTGTGATGCTATTTGTTTTTTTTCTTCCTCTTCTACCATAATTCTCTGTTGGTGTCTTTTGCTTCTAGTCCTCCCTTCTTAAACTTCAACCTCTGGTACTTTCACAGGGGCTTTATCATGTTTTTCAACATGAAGATGACTAGATTCTTCCTTAGTTTCCCATCTTGTAAAGATTATGGTGCTGTAAAAACTTCTACCAACTTTGAAACACTCTAACCAAAGGTTGTAAGACACTCAACAAGTTTCCTAAGTAGTAATACTACAAATCAGGGTTCCCTAGAAAACAACATTTAAGGGAAAACAAGGCAGATTAGGGTTTGCATTTTAAAGGCTTTATTGGGCACAAAAAGGTTGTAGTTATCACATCATGAAGAATAAGGACTAATTATTTATGAATTTAAATTTAAGTGCTAAAAAAAGAGGGATTAACGAGTTGAAAAACAAGTTTTAAATTTTTTCGAAAACATTACGAAAACATTTTGGGCTGCCCTATTAAAACATTTCATAGCGCGAGCTAAATTTTTATTATAGGTCAAAACACTGAGAAATGTTTTGCATAAACGTAGGGTTAGGTGAAAGTGGTTTAATTCCACTTTTCCCTAGGCTTATAAACCTTACAAATAATACAATACCTCCTTTACATAATTATGACCTTGCAAAAATATAGATTGATATCAAGGCCTTGAAATGAAGGTGTAAACTTGATGCTAACAAGGGGAATAACAGTTAATGTGGTCTTTATCTATAAACATGCTTGAAAATTATATGCTTTTAATTAGTGCATGTGTAGTGTTGTTAATGAAGGCATCTTGTTACATTTTGTTTATGATATGCACATGAATAGATGTTGAAGCAACACTGATAAATATTGATTATTGGATGATTACCTAATTTATATCAAATTTTACTAATGACAACAATGGAAAGGAAGGATCATGACTTATTAAAAGGATAGATTATGCTTAACATTGTGGCAGGTAAAGAACTAATGGTACAAGTATATTGAGGAATTTCAGCTGCAGGATGAGACTAGCTAGGCCACAAAGATATAATGTTTGAGGAGTTGTGGGTAAATGATATCATGATTAATGTAATAACTTCTAGACAATTATGTTGTATTTAGGATGATATTTCTTTGTAAGATTCTATGACAATTGTTAAGGGATGGACTCCCTTACAAGCCATTGAGTGAGGGGTGAACACTCTCATGAGCGTTTAATAAAATCAAATGTTTGCTGGTTTTCACCCTACGAGGTTTCTAGGGTATATCAGTGTCCAATGATGTGTTTTCGTTTTGTGTCATTCTAATGATGTTGTTTCCTTGCATAACATGATGTTTGCATTATCAAGTATGTGATTAATTAACCTAGGAAAAATAATCATGAAAATGATGCAAGTTTGCATCAAAACGTTTATGATAATATGCGACAACAATGGTTGTTATGTTATGAAATTTATTATTCCATTTATAAAGTTACTCTATGTAATGATGAAGTTTTTATCAAATGGTGAATGAAGGAATATGGAATAGTTAACTTGGAACGTTATATGTTAGAAACTTTTGTAAATTTTTTCTAACCTTATGTACTTTTCCTTGAGGTTTACCGAGGGATGTTAAAGTGATATCAAAGAAAAATATTTTAGCACTTGTTCTTTTTGGGTTTTGGTGAGCGAAAAAGAGGTAGAGTTATGATACTAGTGGGCATCATGTTAGGTATGATTCTAACAAACTACACATTGGTATATGTAGTAGACTACTTTTGAAATGAGATGAATGATGCATGTTTATAACTGCATTGAAGAATAATGAATGATGCATGCTTATAACTTCATTGAAGGATAGTGAATGATAGTGTCTACTTTAAAATTGTGCTCCTGATATTTGAAAATTGACGTGGATAAAAGACAATAAAATTCTATTGTAGTTATGAAAAAGTTGTGAGAACTCATTAGTGATAGTAAGGATTAATTACCAACCTTTGCATGCAATACTATTACAATAATTATTATGGTGCATTTAAAGAACATGACTAAATTTACAATGCATTGTTATAAATAATGAATGTAGAGATGTGAAAGGTGGGGGTTGTACTTAGAGAGGACAATAGGATGTTTTAAAAGACATTGAAAGAATCTCTTTACATGATAAAGAGAGACAATGACTATAATGGCTATTAGCTAATTGAGTCTTATCATGGGTTATGATTGAATTAAGATGGTTCGTAGCATTGATTAATTTGCATGGCTAACTATTAAACTTATATCCATGAATCAATTTTGATTAAAGCTTATTGTAAGTTGTAAACAAGTGATTGTGGTAGCTTACTTCATGTTGCTGGTTTGTTGGTAACAATACACTATGGAAATTAGGGATGTTTGGATTGTTACCGTAATTGTTATTGAAATTTACACATTAACAATAAATCAATGTTGTATATGAATACATATTTTCATATGCTTTTATGCATAATGATATCGTATTTTGAAAGTAGATAAGTGAAACATATGACGATGAGTCTTGTTATAGACTTGAAACGTTGATACAAAATGGCTACCATGGATTATATTTCAAATACTCAAACTCAAGTAGATACTTGTTTAGAAATGCATACCTATGACTGTAAGTTATATAAGGTTACAAATAACTTGGATAATGATACAATAGTATCGTTAAAATGACTAATTTGATGATTCTATCAGCTTACTGATAAACCTAGTAGTAATAAGATGTTGCTGATTACCTTATTTGTTCAAAACTACACAACTTTACAAATTGATGATTAAATGATGATGCTAGCTAGTATGCATTAATGATTGATGACTAGATACATATGTGTAGATGAAATGTAACAACCCCGAAATATCAACACATAATTAATTATATTAATCTAGCAATTTATAATCAACATGCAATTATCAACTAATTAACATCAAACTTCAAAACTATAAGTAGAGATACTTACCTGTGTTTTCTGGGTTGAATGCTAGTTGAAGTCTTCTAACTGCAACAAGGTTTTGGGGATGACTCTCCACCCAACTGTAGGCTTAGTTGCACAAAAACTTGCTACAACTGGCCACCCCCAAGCCCTCAATCAATGTACTACTACCAGGGAATCTTTTGCCTTAGAACACTATTCTCCCAAGAGAATGGATGGTGGAATCATGGAATGATGGAATACCTCTCATCTTCCTCACCATCTATTAAATAGAGCAAACATTAGAAGGGGAACCACATGCACACACTCCATGTGTCAACATGCAACTTACTGCTTTCTTGTTTTATTCTTTTGTTTTTACTTTTTGACAGTTTTACTAATTTTTACTATTTTTCTTGTTTTATTTATTTTGTTTTTACTTTTTTATAGCTTTACTGATTTTTACTATTTTTCTTGTTTTATTTCTTTTATTTATATTTATTTAAAGCATGTAATTAATTTATTAATTGTTTTTATTAATAATATTTATATTTATTATTAAGGGACATTACATAGTCTCCCACTTTAAGGAACTTCGTCTCGAGGTTAAGTTGAATTATTTATTATTTATTATTAAGGGACATTACAATTATTTTATTATTTAGTACGCCATGTAACAGTCTCAACACCCTCTACTGAACTAGTATAACTAGCAGGCATCGAAAGTTTCACAACACCCAAGAAATCCCAAGGAATCTCTGTCCTCTTTCCCACTTTCGGAATTAGGCATACGCCTTCCATTTTCGGAATCAGGCATAAGCCTCCTTGGTCTGTATCCTAGTCCAAGGTTGGCCCCAAGGCTTGAGCCTGACTCAAACCTCATGTGCCCTAAGGTAGGCATCTAGTACAATGCTCAATGTCACTCGCATCTCGCAAGGTTGGCCCACACCCTCCACAACTCAATAAGGCGCACAACCCTAGGCATCTAAGTCCTTACACCCCCACCAGACTTCGGCATCCCAATACAATACTAGGCACCTAGCCTAGAACATTGGGCACTTGGCCTCCTCAAGATGGTCCCATAGCCCTTCAAGAGCTATCCATCAAGAGCTACACAAGACAAAGGAACCATTGGCATATGTAGTGTTGATTGACTTTATCCCCGGATCATATGGTGTTACTTATTCTCCCTCATGCATATGGGCTCACACGAGATCATCAAATAAACCAGCCTTCTCGGCTCATTTGTGGAGTCCCGTGAATCATCACACCTCAACATGCAACCAATGCATTAGCTATACCATCATAGTATTATAGAAAATAATCCACATGCCAAGTCTTGCATGTCATCATGTAACATTCATCATTGTTAATCGCAACATTATGAATAATAAAGAACTGCATGCTCATGCATGTCATAAATTTGTATGCAACTATCACATGCTTCACCTCATGAAATACCATCATAAGTTATAACATCAACATATTTGCATCAAAGACAATGACTTCACATAATAAATGAACGACTTGTCAATAAACCTCATATTTTAGCATTATAATTCCTATGCATATCATATCCATCATGAGTATTCAACATTAAATACCTATCATCACATAGTAAATGAATATGTCAATATACCTTGACATAACATCATAATGCCTATGCATATCATCATCATCATAAGGATACATCATCAGTATTGTAACAACTATATAAATATGAACCACATGTGCATGATCCTCCTCATACCATCATATCATGAAGCATCATCAATATGAAAAACATCTCAATTCTTATCAAATATATAATACTACTCTATAAGCATTCTTTTCATGATTTATCAAAAAAATCAATTTCATTTACTTTACAAACATTCAACTATGAACTAAGATTATTCAACCTCCATCTAGGATTTATGTTATCTCATCAGTGTTATTAGTGTTATGTTTTCCTCAAGATACCAATTACTTTTTCAATAATCATTTCCACTTCCTTCAACTAGGAAGTTGGCCATTTACACCATAGGTATAATCATCTAAGTACATCGTTACATGAGCCTCATCATCTTGAGTCTTAATCTCTCGTCATATATTCTTCCTTCCCCAAGGAAATTATGGTGAAATTCATTGTTAAGATATTACTAGTTATAAAACAATTTTTTTTTTTTTTTTTTTTTTTTTTTTTTAAAATCATCTATCTCACAATTAAAATCCCTTGGTTTTACATCCATTTACCCTTTGGATTACCAATTTTAATATCGCTATAGGCAATTTCATATAAACACTAGATCATCATGATTTAATTTTATATCATGCTTAATTTAATTGCATGAGGGTTTGTTGATCCATGTTGACTTATACATACATCATTTAACAATTATCATTTTCATCCACACAAATATTTTCTTATCTCGTCAAGTTCCTATCTCAATACCACTTGATTTATTTATTTTACATTCACCCTTCTTCAAGTTGGAAACACTAATATCATCATTGTCCATGAAAATTTTAAATGTGTGGTGTTCTTAGGAAACAACCTCTTTAAACGCTATGGGAACAAAACTTGATAAGTTTCTCTATGTGAAGTCCTACTCATGAAAAAATGAGTGTAAATCAGTCAAGTACAACCTCTATTATTTGACTCTCACTTCTTTTGTCAATATGTACACAATCCTTGTCAAGGTATCCTTATAAAATTTCTAGCAACATTCCTTCTATGCTTCAACTATTAAACTATGTAGATCATCACCATGACCATTACCAATCATGTTTCTCAGTCCACTCATCAATACCCTTAAAAGATTTTTTTTCTTGATAGAACATCCCTTCATTTCCTCCTACCTGATATTCATAGATATATTTTTATTTTTCTCCTAGTCTTAATTTCCTAATATTCCACGTCTACTAGCTTCAAAAATGGAAAATTCTTCACTTCATTTAGTTTTATTAAAATGGCTTTAATTTCTCACCTCCAGTCATTGTGGTTTCTTTTCCTTCTCTCTTAAAATCATAGCATTCATACACTTTGGAAATGTTGTTACTATTCCCCAACTTAGGTAACACCCTATAAATAAATTCATTAAGATGGCTACCAAATGTAATCCACTTATCATTTCCTATTTTAAGACATCAACATAACAAAATTGCCCGATCATACATCTTGTTATCCATAATTCATGCATATAGTTAGTCACCTATGGAAAACTTTACAATGTGGATCTCCCATTAGAGGGAAAAACTATTATAGATGTTGTCATGCACACAAGTTATCTCCTCCAATTGATCATTTTTACTATGGATTTACTTCTTTAATCTATGTCATCATACCTTCGAGGTTCCTTCAAAATGACCTTCATTATTACCATTATTATTTAACTTCATTAGTTGATTGCCAATAGTTTCTTCTTTTATGTGCTCATCCTTAGATAGGCCTTATAGTGATACCTTTAGAGTACCAAGTTATGATTATACCAAACTCTTCCATTATGTTCTAAAATAGGTTGCCTCTTCTTATTGAGCTATCATTAGTTATCATCATTAAAAAATTTGTAAGTTTCTCGTTTCCATTTCTCCTTAGACAACTTTATCCAATATATGCAATTAACCTTGAATCACGAAACGTCATGTAACATTACACTCAACATCGTAACAGTTAATTAAGCTAAACTGTAATCATACTGTATGATTTTGATGTATCATAAAGTTTAAACAATAAAACATGCTTTACTTAACTAAATAACTAAATTACTACCTACAATATAGCACATCACCAAAGTAACATGGAATTTTTGCAAGACTTAATCGTAAAACAAATATTGGTAAGAGTTTTCTATTACCTCGTTGCATGATTCAAGAATTCTAACATTAAACGTTTCTTCACCAAAAAAAAAAAAAAATCAATTGTGTCACTAACATACTATTAATATTCTTTATATTAATATTTTAAAATAATTTTTACAAAAATATTTTCATAATTTTTTTTATACATAACTTTATTTTTTTTACCAATATATTAACCTATCTATATTCTAACTCACCCTTTCATAACTTCACACTTTAATTTCATTGCTTCACATTGTAGTATTACAAAATTAAGATATATAATTCCGACTCTATTTATCTTCTTACATTATTATAACTAAATATGCATATCATTCTCTTTTATAATCCTTGTAAGCACATTATTCACAATGGTTTCACGAATCTTAGAAATAGAGAGGGCCCTAAGAAATAGAGAGGCCTTAATTTTACATCTGTTAATATGGATTGTGTGGAGTGCTCTTAATTTTGCTACAAAGTGACCTTACATATAATTTTTACAAAACCTTGCTTATTACAATATCTGCCATCATATTTTAGGATATGTTATTACTTTTTTTCTTTCTTTTTACACTCTTTTGTGAATCTTGCACTCTCTTCCCTTAATATTTATATTGTACTCTTCCTTGTTCTTCTCATCATTCCAAGTTAGTCATTACGTCGTAAGGCGTTCCCTCTGAGAAAGACATCCCTAAAATGTGACCTGTGCGATCCTCAACCATTAATTCTGTGTGTTAGACGATTAGGGTGTTTTCTGCCGTTGGTTTAATCTTTTTTTTCATAGAAAAATGTTATTTTTTCCACTACCTGGAAGACAGAGAGGGAGGATCTGACAATGGGCCATGAAAGGCCAGGTCTCCTGGCGATGAGACTCTTCACAGTGATTGAACTGAAACGTGTCTTCCCAGTGTTTCCCTGCCTGAGGGCAGCCTAACCAGCGCAGCTTTGTGCTGTTATATCACTATTTACACTGTCTCCTTCACACGGGGATTTCCTGGCTGCCTTATTTGCTTGCCTAATTCGTTGCTCAGGTTCATACAACGCCTTGTGAAGTGATTATGACCTTTGCCAAATAATTCTTTTGTATTTTTGTGAGCTCAGAATAATTGAATTTGAGGTTTCGCATATGCGGTGGCGTTTCTTGATCGGTTTGAACAGTGGAATTCGTTTACATTTGCCTGCTGGAGACCTGCCTTCTTCCCTGTTACCCAGATAGACGAGAAGGGTGCCGACTTGGTCACTTTCTCTACTGTAACTATCCTGGTTAGTATGTGATTTTTATTTTTATCAACGCCTAGGCATGGTTTAGCTATGGTTTATATAATTCTTTACATTCATTGCCTCGAACATCATTAGAATAACAATTAGAACTTTGAGAAATTGGGCAGTAGGTAGCAATAGCATAACGACATTTCCATGTCAAATGTCGAGCTTAGAGAAACCAGAGCCGACCCCGAAATCAAATCGATGTCAAGATTGGAAAAAACAAAGCCGTCCCTAAAATCAAATCAACATCTGCACAGGAGTAAACCGTCCCATTAGATCCTTGTACAATGCATGGCCTCGCTGCAAAATTTCCCAATCTTTCGAAACAATAATCATGCAGAGGCATATATTTATCTATACCTAGACGGTTTATCTAGGTCTACATAAAGTATTTATTTGTAATGCTTCCTTCGAAATTGCTACCTTTTTGTTACTATCTCCATTACGCACCCAAGAAAACCTAATTTTGATTTTTTTTTTTTCATAACCAGAATCTTTTCCTGTATAAATACACTCTAATCAATACTTTCTTCGAAATTGTTACCTTTCTGTTACTATCTCCATTACGCACCCAACAAAACCTATTTTATACTTTTTCGATATTTTCTTCTTCATAACCAGAATTTTCCTGTATAAATATTCTCTTCCAAAATTCCTGGCAAGTTATTTACTGTAACCTTTGCAATACTTCCAGCTATCAACTATCCCTGAATTCTCCTGAACCTCTGAAAGCATCGTCTTACTTTAGTTTCGAAGTTTCATTGTAAGTGAAAATGTGTTCAAACTGTGAAACAAATCCAATATTGACCAAAACGCTAATAAAGAAAGGTCGAACCCAATCCAACGACGATCATCCAAATACTGTGTTGAGCTTTGATGTCAAGTCTTTGTAACTAGCCAAGCTTCCTAAGGCATGAAGAGATAGTGGGGTCTAAGAGAAAAAAGATCCACTAAAATGATAAAAGAATCGCATGTCCAGGTCGAGAAAATTAGTTCCCCTCCCGCGAAAGGAAATTCTATGCTTTTGTTAAGAAGAAAGTGGACTATTTTCACCAAGATAATGGTTTGAATGGGTAGAATGTGTACATATCTCTGCAGAATGAATACCATGGTATTTAATTTTCTATTACCAAAGGAAGAAAACTAAAAAAACTAAGACTCTCATGTGGCTAAACTGGAAACCACACTACATTGCGGCTAACCTGGAAATCATCACCACACTCTGTGAAAAGAGGATGCGATATATCCAATTAGACCTGGAAAGCACTCAAATGTCAAATTTATTTTAGAGCAATGTTGCTCAGAACCCTCAAAATAAATTGAGAAAATAATGGAACTTCACATTACTTCTTGTTAGTATTTTCAAGACGAGGAGATGTTGATACCATCAACCTATAATTTACCGGAACAAAACTTGTTTACCAAAAAAACCCCTTATAATTTAAAATCACTTGTTATCATAAACGCTAAGGCTGGCCAAAACATTGCTTCTACCTCTGTCATTGTTGGTTATGTATTATCTCTTATAAGTGGATATGGATCAACATATCGATCTCACTATAGGATATTAACCTGCCCCTCATAATATCATACTTATTCCGGTAAGATATTAACCTGCTCCTACCTTTTCTACTGCTTGTCGGTCAATTGCATTTTGGGGACGAGGTAGTAGATATCGAAATTACTATGGATTTTCTAAAAACAATTTAGCTGATGAGAAACCCAATAGATGGAATGATGCAACTAACCAACTAATTTTCCAATCACTCTCCATTTGCC
Source organism: Pinus taeda (assembly GCA_000404065.3). NCBI lineage: Eukaryota > Viridiplantae > Streptophyta > Pinopsida > Pinales > Pinaceae > Pinus > Pinus taeda. Next base: position 43,512 of record APFE031623760.1, read on the forward strand.
ATTGTCCAAAAAGGAAGCTAGACTCCCTCTCCATTAACTGAATTTTCATCTGGAATATGAATAATCTCTCTGAATAGAGGTTATGAGATATAATGGAGTTGTCCTTCGCTCGTACATTTCCCTTCTTTCCTTTTGGTTTCACTCTTATTTTCAGGGTCTCGCTATAGTGAATCAATACAAGAAGTCAGTTCCGATGATCCAACAGTAGTCCATTGAAAAGTAGGAAATCATGTAAGAATCTAATACCAGTCTAAATTCTTACCATTTCCTTATCTTCTGGGAATATAGAAGTTTTGATGACATCAAATAACAGGTTGAATATCCAAGGCTTATCGGGACAAGATTGTACATAGAGTTGATTACAGAAATTACCACAAAAATGTTCACATGAAGCCATTTCTGTTGTCTGCAATGAGGTTAATGGGACGACTTATCGTATCACAACCTATATTAAACATTTCCTGCATTTTTCTGGAATTAACTCAACTGTGATGACTAATGGAGCATTCAATTGTGGTGACTAGAGGATCGAAACTTGTGAAACATTCGAACTTACGAAGTTTGAGACACTTATAATTTATGCAAGTTTCGCCTCACAAGCCTTTTCCTTTTATTTGAAATTTACTTGATTTATTATTTACTTATTTTATATTTAATTAAATTTTAAAATTTTTATTATATGTGTTGGCTTAAATTAAAAAGAAAGCAATACAAGGTTGATACACGGACCATACATGTAGCCCAAGTGTGCACTCCAGAGTCCGTACAACCATGTTGTTCAAGACATGTATGAGTCCATGAGGTTTAGCTATGGTTTATTTGCTTGCCTAATTCGCTGCTCAGGTTCATACAACGCCTTGTGAAGTGATTACGGCCTTTGCCCAATAATTCTTTTGTATTTTTGTGAGCTCAGAATAATTGAATTTGAGGTTTTGCATATGCGGTGGCGTTTCTTGATCGGTTTGAACAGTTGAATTCGTTTACATTTGCCTGTTGGAGACCTGCCTTCTTCCCTGTTACCCAGATAGACGAGAAGGGTGCCGACTTGGTCACTTTCTCTACTGTCACTATCCTGGTTAGTATGTGATTTTTATTTTTATCAACGCCTAGGCATGGTTTAGCTATGGTTTATATAATTCTTTTCATTCATTGCCTCGAACATCATTAGAATAACAATTAGAACTTTGAGAAATTGGGCAGTAGGTAGCAATAGCATAACGACATTTCCATGTCAGATGTCGAGCTTGGAGAAACCAGAGCCGACCCCGAAATCAAATCGATGTCAAGATTGGAAAAAACAAAGCCATCCCTAAAATCAAATCAACATCTGCACAGGAGTAAACTGTCCCATTAGATCCTTGTACAATGCATGGCCTCGCTGCAAAATTTCCCAATCTTTCAAAACAATAATCATGCAGAGGCATATATTTATCTATACCTAGACGGTTTATCTAGGTCTACATAAAGTATTTATTTGTAATGCTTCCTTCGAAATTGCTACCTTTCTGTTACTATCTCCCTTATGCACCCAAGAAAACCTAATTTTGTTTTTTTTTTTTTTCATAACCAGAATATTTTCCTGTATAAATACACTCTAATCAATAATTTCTTCGAAATTGTTACCTTTCTGTTACTATCTCCATTACGCACCCAGCAAAACCTATTTTATACTTTTTCGATATTTTCTTCTTCATAACCAGAATTTTCCTGTATAAATATTCTCTTCCAGAATTCCTGGCAAGTTATTTACTGTAACCTTCGGAATACTTCCAGCTATCAACTATCCCTGAATTCTCCTGAACCTCTGAAAGCATCGTCTTACTTTAGTTTCGAAGTTTCATTGTAAGTGAAAATGTTGAATATGAAATAAATTATTTAAGCAAATTAAGAAGCCAACATATGAAGAACACTACATATAAAAAATATACATAAAACAATTAAAAACACAGTGACTGTGTGAGCTAGAAACTGGTGCAACTCTCATATATTAATTCAACTGCTAACTACATTATTAAATAGTAAAACTAATACTAAAATCAACTCTGGAATAATTCTACTGCAATTACAGCTAATTTCTAGCACTTTCCAGCAGCATTGACAACCCTAACAATCTGCTGCTTTAATCCCTAACAATCTGCTGCTTTAATCCCTGAAAATCTGCTACTTTATTTTTGCAGAGAACACAAAATCTGCTGGCTACTTTGTCAGCTAATTACATAACTAATTAAGCATTAATTCTAACACTCCCCCTTAATGATTAATGAGGATTTAGTATCTTATCTCTTATTGCCAAAAACTGATCTTTTGCCACTGCTTTGGTGAAGATATCTGCTAGTTGATGCTGAGTATTTATATGCTTTAATTCAACATCCTTCTTTTGCACCAAATCTCTAATGAAGTGATATTTCAGGTCAAAATGTTTTGTCCTACTGTGATGAACTGGATTCTTTGCTAACTTGATGGCACTTA